>DVXP01000006.1:0-43893 GCA_018235645.1 Junonia grisea | reverse complement strand
ATATTTGACATGCTAAAAACCACGTAGGTTTATAGTGCATGCCACAACCGTCTTATGCTATATAATAATAACCTTATAATGTGAATGTGAAATGTGAATATTTGTTGCTAGGTTACTCGTGTTCTGCATAAAAATATGATCAATATTATTAAATAAATAATTAATCAGTTAATCACACCTGATTTTTACTAACAATAACCTAAAGATTCTTAGAGATTATTTATTCGAAAACAAATTACGAAATTTTGAATAATTCTTCGGTACGTATGTACTCGTATGTGTCACCTAACTCCTCCTTAAGGTCTGGACCGTTTTGGATAAAATTGTGTGTTTATATTTGATTGTGTCCCTGGATGTTTTTTTAAATACAATTGTACTCAGTAGATAGCGTTGCTACTGCCAGACACATGTCCGCTAGTATAAGTATTTATATTTAAATATTTTTTACCTATTTATTTTTAGCTTTTTTTTACTTTATTATGGCACAACAAAACAGAGGTTATTATTTTGTTTACCTACACATTTAAATCTAAAAGGGTTGTTTATTTTTTTAAATTGTTTCTATTCATTACCACGGCTAAACTTTTATACCTACTTATATTATTTTATTTTATTTTATATGTATTAAAATAGAACTGGCGGCTTAGCCGTGATATAATACATAAACATTAGATAAATAGTGACCTTTGTGCATATAATATTAATACGTATTTCAATAAATCAATACAGCCAAACACGCTCTACATTCACGAAGGTAACAACGTATTCGGATCATATGTCAATTTTCTATTTTTGCTCGTCGTTGCTAGTTAAGCGTTGAATGTAGTTCAACTTAAACAATATCTTATGAATTTCTCGCCGCCATAAAAGTTACCATTAAGTGACAAAAATGTTTATGATGTGAGATGTTGAGAAATGGAGATAATGCTGGAAGATAACAATTTGGTAACCGTTGAGCTAGGAATCCAGTGAGGTGAACGACCGCAACGATCCATGTTCCTTGGAATTCAGCCATGAATATACATACAAGCACATGTGCTAGCCGTTAACAAAAATATTATCTTGTAAAATGATGCTAAATAAGTACTAAATGTATGTTCATTATAAGGTCATTGTTACTTCTAAATGGCTGATCATATCCCATGAACATGTGAAAATAACGAACAACCGTTTTCTGTCGTAATAAATTAATGACTCAAACGCTAAATGAGTAATAATGTCTGAATTCAAAACATTAAATAATATTTATTTCGACGGAAATTTGCAGAGGAATGCACAATGGCTGCACAATGCACAATAGGTACTTACAGATGATTTCTTTTGCGTGATAAGAAAGGTAGCTTCAGACAGTCGAATTAAATCAGTGTGATCATTTTATCACTGGACTATGATAAGCAACAATCTACGAGTATGTCAAGCTCAAAACAAAACCATTGGCAGAGCTTGACTCATCATTGTTTATCACCGTTCAATTTACGCTATTTTTCACACGGCTTCTCTTACTTTATAGGAACCACCTAAAAGATTTTTAACTTCTAAACCTTTAGCAACGCAATATTATCTGAATGAAAGTTATCCTCAAGTCGTTTTTATGTCCTTAACAACGCGTAGGTAAGTATGCAAACTTTCGATCAATCAAGGTGTTCGATCGAAACAATAAATCTTAACGTAACGTAAATCTTAATGAACACTACTAAATCTTATATTAGTTAAATTAATAAGACGTGTTACATAATATGGACATACATATTATATCGATCAAACTTTTAAACTTTATATTAATTTAAAAAAGCTTTAAGTCTCGCTCTATCGCTAAAACAACGTGATAAACAAAAAGTAGATATAAAAATGTATAAATTGTACTTGTAATAATAATAACCTTTTTTCTATATTCCTGCCTATAACTATTTTACATTTTCTTATGTGCTTTTTTCTTTAAATATTTTAACTTACTGTAACATGATAATAAAGTCGAAACAGTGTATGATGCAATATTATAAAGAGGTAGGTAGAGCAGGTGTCATTTGACTTGTATCGCCCACATTTATTGATTACAACATTATTCTCAGATAACTGGGGTATTTTACGGTTTTCATCACAATTAAGAGACACATTTTAAAGAGTCGTAGTATTTGAAATGCTTAGGTATAGTACACAATTAAATATACAAAAATATAACTCCAACCACGCTATAATAAATCTTGTTCAAAATACGTCAACAGTACATACATATATCAATGTGGAGAAAATATTTTAAAATCATTTATTTAAATTTTAAATAATATATAGGTCAAACGCTGATAAGAAAATGAAATTAAAAAGTAAAATAAAACATGTTTAGCGTTGAATCTTTTAAAAGTAACGGCCTTCGAGTGGTGATTCCTATGCACATCTGTCGCCAGCGAGCCAATGAGCGTGCGGGCCTCAACATCTGTCGCACGCGAGATGCCACTCATTTTTTGCTCCTATCCTCTACTCATTCGAATTATCTTTTTTCGAGGTCCGACAAAACAAGGTAAATTAGACTGTTCCGTTGCGGTTACTGTTTTCAGACTGGATTAGTAGAGTAGTTGTTTAGTATTTCGGCACGATCATATTTCCTTCTACAGATTTTATAGACTGAAAAATTTTAATTTTAAACAAGCGAACATAATTTCAATGGGTACTTCAGCATACGAATATTTCACTGAACTGTAAATATTATTATGATATCGATGAAAATTATTAATGTTCTCTTCACGATATATTGCTCTGTTTCTCTATATAGCTCTGTTCTGTTATATGTTAATTATAGAATTTCAGATAGATAATTCGAGAATTATCATTTTTTATTGCTCTTTTATATTTTTGCACAAGTTAAAGTGGATACGTGCCTTAATAAATAATATTTTGACTTTTCTTGCTTTAGTTCCTACATCCGATTTTGACGTGATTTTTTTAGCAGCACGAGCAGCAGCTAGTATTAAATAAGTTATACATACTACAGACTATAAGTATATCAAGTTTAATAACAGGAGGTTATATACTCGTATTTAAACTTAAGAACAACTTATAAATAATAATAATCTAATAAATATGTTACAAATTCGTAATTACGTTAGGGAATCTACCCAAAGTATTATTTTATATGATCCTCGGGGTACCTATATTGTGTAGTGGCACATATTACAAAAATAGATATTTACTTTCTGGTCAGTTTTCTAAGGTTTAGTTTTACTCCTAACTGTTTTATATCCCACTCTCTAGTTCTACTTTCGCCATACCGTACCTAAAGTATCGTAAATCTTCCAAGTGTTACAGCTTGCGTGTTGTATTCGTTTTATGTGTGTTTTGATCTGAAATATAGATTTGTCAATGTTGAATACATAAAAGAAAATACACAAAGAGTTATTACTGTAAAGTTATACTGTAAGTAAATCTTTACCTATTAAAGTAATTTTTGTATTTTTTTTTTAATAAAATTATACGATATACGACTCTCGTAGAAACTTATATGGAATATCTACTTTCAAACAAAAAAACAATAATTACACACACATAAAAAACTATATAGGCGGTCGAATTGAGAAACCTCCCTTTTTGAAAGCGGATAAAAACTAGTCTGATTTTCCTTTAATTAAAAAAGTAAATGTTTTTGTTTGAGGTTTTGTTTTTTACAAAAATCTATTTGTTGTAAGATAAAAGTCGTATTCTTGTAAGCTTGTCTTATTCCTGCCACGCGAGGTCGATACACCGAGCTTTTTGTTTTGGTGTCATTCTAGTTGCATAAAAACTAGGTCGAGCTTTGTAAACTAGAGCCGAGTGTACTCGTGATGTACTTTACCGCTCAAGCTCTTGGCTTCGTCTCGTGAGATGCGTTGGAAATCCTTGAATAAGGAATAAAAATAATCACACATCAAAGGAATTAGCTTTAGTGCGAGATTATTATAAATATTTATGTTTGATGTTTCACATAAATATCGGCATTTACCAGATTAACGTACTCACATGTTTACTGTTCTGGTTCTGTCAGTCGAAATGTTAACATCAGTAAATGACGTAATGAAGTATTCATGGGGTTTAACCTGATAGGTTTTCTAAATCCCCCCTCGCCTATTAAAGTAAAAATACATTTTTTAAAATTATATTTATTCTTATAACATTACACATTCCAAACCATAAAGGAACTCTTTATTTATGTTAGTATTTATAGATTTATATTCATGTTTAAAACAGTGTTATTGCTCCGCTTTCTGTGTTTGGCTTCCAGATGGATTTAATTATTTTTTTGATAAATGTTACGAAAATCACACACTGAATATACTTTATAAATTACATGAGTCATAAATACGGAATAAAAATATTTCCCAAGCATTCTTATAAAATATATGATAAGATAAGTTGCGATAATTTCGCGCTACCATTCACGAGCATTTGTTGTAGGTATTAATAATAATTCAAAAATGGTTCATTTTTTAATGAGATAAAAACCAAATAAATTTTAACTAAATATTCGTAATAGGTACTTATCAGTTTTACTATTAGGTAGATACAAAATGTGAAAAATGCTGATTTAAATAAATAGGCGCATAATAAGTATTTCTGAAGTTTAATAATAACAATAAACGCTTTACACTCAACGGCAAGCAATGAGACCATTACATCTTGTGTTGGCAGTCCGAAAACACAACACAAACACATAGATCCAGACCACGACAGGCACCCATATGACCAATACAGGTGTCTGTCATGAGCGGGGATTGAACCCGCGTCCGTTAGCCCTTCAGTCAGTAGCAGTGATCACTGTCGTTTACTAAATACCTGATAACACACACAAATCTGATAACTAACTATCGACATTTATTTCAATGATTGTTATTTTTTTTTAGTTTCTCTATATGTGCTAATAACTCCGAGCTTTACTAACCTATTTATACAATTTACAGGAGCAGTGCACAGCGAGGACGAGACGATTGGCCCGATATTCATGAAGGAACCCCCGAACCGAGTAGACTTTAGCAACACGACCGGAGCCGTTGTCGAATGCGCCGCCCGAGGATCCCCCGCCCCCGACGTCATCTGGGTACGAGCTGATGGAACCGCTGTTGGTGATGTCCCTGGATTGCGACAGGTATAGGAATAAATATTAATCCTAAATCTTTTTAATCAAGTTTAAAAATATATATTTTTATCAATATTGGCAGCCGAAGGTCCTTGAAGAATTTTTCGTTACATTTTAATCTTTGGATCTATCCAGTTAAAATTGCTACTGCCGAGTTGAGATAGATGTACCGAGGAAAATTTATTTTCGACATTGAAATGAATACTTACTTAATAGGTACTTAACCTATTGTGATGACACAATAGGTAGACATATTTAGTTGTATCTAATGTTATAATGTATTAGGTATATATATTTAGTATTTCTGTCTAAATTGTTTGTGTATCAGGCTTTTTACACTGGTTGCTTTTTAAAAGACTGTAATTGTTGTGACTGTAATTATGTATTATACAATTACATACTTATAAGTTAAAAGTATAGATGTGAATGGTGTAATAAATAAGATTTTTTGCCTAAATAATTTATTTACCAGAGTTAGAGTGCAGGAATGCATTGGTTGTTTTTAATACTTGTATGAATTAGTTAAGAATGATTTGCTTATTTCAAATTTCAATTAATGTTTCTTCATTATTCCAGGTTTTGCCGAATGGAAATCTGGTATTCCCTCCATTCCGAGCGGAAGATTACCGTCAGGAAGTTCACGCTCAGGTCTATGCTTGCCTTGCAAGGAATCCTGTCGGAACTATTCACTCTAGGGATGTTAACGTACGCGCCGGTAAGTTGATAAGCATTCCTCAAATTTTACTGTTTAAAAATTTGAAACTTTTCAAATATATATGGATTAGTGTCTGTTTCATCAAAATAGTGTACCATATCATTAAATTAAATAGCTGCTGGACCGATTTTTAAAATTATTTTTACATAAATATAAAAAATTTACCCCTTTATTGGTAATATTATCTAATTAAAATAAATGAGGGCTAACGTTAACACTTATTTTTGATTTACAGCTTTAATAAGTAAATTAATAAAAAATCGAAAGATTTTCATATAATACATATTTATCTAAATATTTTGTAGAGATTTTAAATATAAATGTTAGCGTTAGTCCTACGAAGGTTATTGAGTGGCTGTCTAAATATTGTTACATTACAAAATCAAAATAAACATTAAAAAATATTTTTGACTTTTTATCACTTAAGATTGCTTCCACTAGAAATTTACTATTGTTGTGCATATCGATACAGTCACGCTCCACTTCGTCAGTTGACTTATGATCCTGGCTCGTTTGACACAATAATAAAGACTACGACCGGTGATAATGTCGATAACACACTAAACGTACTCGATTTTATATTTTAGTTCATTCAATAATCACGAGCCGTGAATAAATCACCGTCCTTGGTAACGGTCTAATTGTAAATTAAAAAGGATTGAAGATAAGATATCAATCTAATTTAATCGTGAACTACTGTAATAGTCATATTGTTAACAAACTGAGCAAAAAGGTTAGTTTTGGTAAATAAATAAAATAAACTTAAATACTTTAATGTAAATAAATATTACTCAGTATATTGATTAATGTAGAGTTTTACAGTCTTGATTGTACTCGAAAAACTCCATAATTTCTAAGATGTCACATGCTTTTTTACCAGCTACTTAACTGACCCAACCATTATTCAAATAGGGCAGAACCCTTGACGCCGTGATGACTAAGAACTCAATAGGGTCAATTAGATAATCAACTGGGAACGACACAGAAGGCATCAATTTGTCAAAGGGCGGTTAACTCGATAGTCTTTCTCTTGGTTTTGATGACCACGTCCAAAAGCTATTACAACACAAATTAAATTTAATAACCTCATGTAATTGTGTTAACATCTTATTTAATGGGAACATAAATGGTCAATTCCTACAACTAAAAATAATATACTCAATATATTAATTGTAATATTTAAAATACGACTAGTATTTGAATTTTTTTTTAACATAAATATGGTAATATCATTAGATTTGCTCCTTGTCACGAAATATAAATAAATATTTCAGTCCGCGCTTGAGTATATTGTGAGTACTTAAGTTTACTCCATATTGAGTAACAGAAACTTCATTTTTTATATGTAGCGATTGTAAAATAAGTAAATTATGTACAATATTTAACAGCCACTCTGAAACTTTTTTATTTGATGATTTTTTAATATTTTATCGTTTTCTATGTAAAATAGCTATAACGGATTTTCATTATATTTTTGAACAATTAGACTTATTTTATTATTTTCATTACAATCTATCTACCTGCAATAAAAATCCGTTATAGGTATGATTGGTATAAAGTATGGATATTTTTAAACAATTTTTTGAAATCGATGCGCAGGTAAAAATCATGAACGTCTTATTTATTGATTCAATATAAACATCTACCTAATGTAGGTTACATTAGTTAGACGTATTATAATTTTACCTCTATAATTATGTAGAGAGTTTGATCACAATATTTGACTTTGTGATTTATTTAGTATCGCTAATATCATGTTAATTTGGGGATTATTGTAACACTATAAACAACGTAATATATTTCCGATATAGTCTATCATTAAACATTATCAACAAGACAAGAAAGAAACCATTCGTGAGTGAAGCCGCGGGCAACTGCTAGCTTAATTTAGTAGTGTTATAACCAACATTGCGTTTTATTATAAACTAATAAACAATTATTTGTGCATAAAGTAGACTTGCGTTTCCTAAAATATATCAGTGGTCGCGCAGCACTATGATACCGACGTTAACAAGGAGTATGTGATTATGGGAAACAGCATTGTACTAAAGTGTCAGGTCCCATCATTTGTTGCGGATTTTATAGAAGTCCTATCATGGCATACAGATGAAAATGAAGATTTTTATCCTGGCGAAAATTACGGTTAACCCCAATTTCAAGCTTTTAACTCATTCCATTCCTTCCTATCCAAAGAAATAAATAAATTGTCAGAAACGAAATATTCACAGTTGTACAGCAACAATATGAATCTGAAGTTAATAATGAATATGTAATCCGAGGAAATTCAGCGATACTTAAATGCTCTATACCTTCATTTGTCGCCGATTTTGTAAATGTCATATCTTGGCATGATGAAGCCGGGAATTCATTTAATTTTAATAGCAGCAAGGATGGAGATGGTAATCATTAAAGAAACTGTTATGTTCCCGATCCTATTACAAATAAGTCCTTATTACACAATCAATACTCCCGAATATATTACAGTTGTAACACAGTATTACGAAGCTGAAGTAGTCTCAGAATACGTTATAAGAGGGAATACTGCTGTTTTAAAATGCAACATCCCGTCTTTTGTTGCCGATTTTGTTAAAGTAGAGGCTTGGGTTGATTCCGACGGCGGTGAATACTTACTAACTGATGATATTGGTAGGATTATTACACTTTTTAACAAACCTCTATTCCAATACTTTCCGTATCTCATCCTCTAAACCTCTTAACCCTCGGTATTTAATGTTACGTAGACAATATATATATCAAAAATGTTTCAGTCGTCAATCAATTTTATGAAGCAGAAATTCTAACAGAATATGTTATACGCGGAAACGCTGCTGTTTTAAAATGTTCCATTCCTTCTTTTGTCGCGGATTTTGTGAAGGTAGAAGCTTGGATTGACGAAGAAGGAACAGTGATTACCGATTCTGAAGACTTCGGTAAAAAAGCGTCAAAACTACTAACTTCCATTTCTAAGTGTCATTCCCGGCACCTCCATTTACCCGTTTTAAATTCTAATTAGTATTCTTTAGTTGTGTCACAGTATTACGTGACTGAAGCCGAAAATGAGTACGTGATTAGAGGGAATGCTGCTATTGTACGCTGCAAGATTCCATCCTTCGTTAGTGATTTTGTTCACGTGGATTCTTGGCTTATGGATGATGGAGAGATACTTACGATAAATAATACCAATATATCCGAGGGTATTAATTTTTCAGACGAAACATAAATTACATTTCCACATTCCATTCCGAATATCCATTACCCTTTTCATGAATTTTAATATTTTTTAAATAGTGGTTGCACAGCCATATGAAGCTGAAGCTGACAACGAGTATGTTATTCGTGGAAATGCAGCTATAATGAAATGCGAATTACCAAGTTTTGTATCAGATTTTGTGTTTGTCGAAATGTGGACGGATAGCGATGGTGGAACTTACTTCCCCGGCAATGACGAGGGTAATTTTGCATAAATGTCACATGCCTAAATCCTAAACATCCTAACTTTGTTTATTTTGTAACAGCGGTGCTTCAAGCATATGAAGCTAGAGTCAACGATGAATTCGTTTTACGAGGAAACACTGCTATTCTAAAATGTATAGTGCCATCTTTCGTAACAGACTTCGTTAATGTAGTGGCTTGGCTAATGGATAATGAAACAATCGTAGCCGATGAAAATAGAAATATTGACCCCGGTAGTAGATAAAAATATTTGTATATATATTTTTAATTCTTATCCTATTTCCCCTCTTGTAAGTCATTTTATTCATCGTTGTTACGAAGTTATAATTTACACCCACAGTTGTACATCAAAACTATGAACCACGTGTCATAGACGAGGATGTTCTTCGAGGGAATTCGGCTATAGTCAAATGTCTAATTCCGTCATTTGTAGCAGATTATGTACATGTAGTCGAATGGGTTACGGACGAAGAGTCCCTCTCTGCATTTTCGTTGAATGACTCCGAAGGCAATTATGGTAATCGAGATCGCCTGCGCGTCCCCAATTGTTCCTATCCGCTCTCCACAAAATCCTCGGCCTAGATTCTAATTACTATATGTTTTAGTTACATTTTTTATGATATATTTCAGCTGTAAATCAGTTCTACGAATCGCAGGTTTACGATATATATGTTATAAGAGGTAATGCAGCGGTATTCAAATGCCACATCCCTTCGTTTGTTTCTGATCACGTGCATATAATTTCTTGGCATGATAGTGAAGGTGGAGAATTCTTAACAAATGAAAATTACGGTACAATCACTGGACCTGATTAAAAATATACATTCCCTTGGCATCCTTTTCCAATACTAAATAAAACAGAGTTCAAATTATCAACGTATTATTCTCGGCTTTTCAGTTGTATCTCAAGCGTATACAGTTCATTTAGTAGAAGAAAATGTTTTGCGAGGAAATGCTGCAATTTTAAAATGTTTAATTCCAAGTTTTGTGACGGAGTACGTATATGTTGCTTCGTGGATCATTTTAGAAGGAGACGATGAAATAGAAATACTATTTAACGATACAGTTACCAATGCGGGTATCTTAATATTTCAACTATAAAATCCTTATCTTTTCCAGTAGTTCTTCCGATCACAATCCCATGAGTTGTCTTATACAAGCATTAATTTGGCAATTTTGCTTACAGTCGTCACACAAGCGTATACCGTTAATTTAATGGAAGAAAGTGTTTTGCGTGGCAATTCAGCTATACTAAAATGTCATATTTCTACCTTTGTTACTGAATACGTTAGCGTATCGTCTTGGATTATTTCGGAAGCAGAAACAGATGTTTTAGAAATTCAAGCAGAATCAAACACTTTGGGTATTTTCCATTTGAGGATTTTCAGCATTCTCCTGTTTCCTATTCCTGACTCAAAGTATTTTGACTCCTGATTAAAATATTTGCCTGATCATCATATTTTTCAGTCGTTTCCCAAGCATACACCGTAAATTTAATGGAGGAAAATGTCTTACGTGGAAATTCAGTAATTGTCAAGTGTCATATACCAAGTTTCGTCTCAGAATATGTAACTGTTTCGTCTTGGATTATATTTGAAGGAGATACTGAAGAAAAAGAAATTAATGGGACTTCTTTTGATTACTTGGGTATATAAAAATAGGTCTTTTTTATTCCAATCCTACCCATGTAGCATTTAGATTTAACTGTAAGATCAATTTAGGATAATACCGGTTCTAAATTCTGTCATTTTTCAGTCGTTTCCCAATCTTATACTGTAAATCTTTGGGAAGAAAATGTTTTACGAGGTAATTCTGCCATACTAAAGTGCCATATTCCAAGTTTTGTTACTGAGTATGTTACGATCACTTCCTGGATTATTTCTGAAGGGGAAAATGAAGAAATGGATATTAACATAAATTCTAATTTTACCTTAGGTAAAATATAAAAATAGATTACTAATTTGAACCTGTTTTAATCCTTCACCCTATTCATTATTATTTCAAAAAGTGTTTGTACTTCTGTCATCTTGAGGACGATAATAACAATGACCTTCATTTAAAAATATTTCAAAGAAATTATTTTCTGAACACCTTAATTCCAGTCGTGTCTCAAGCTTACGATGTGAAGTTTTGGGAAGAATACGTCTTGCGTGGAAACGCTGCTATATTGAAATGTCAAATACCTAGTTTTGTCTCTGAATATGTCTCAGTGGCATCATGGATAATATCCGAAGATTCTATTGAAAAAGAAATAAAAACCGACAATTCATCTGATTTAGGTATTTTAAAAACTTCGATTAGTCTATCTAAATGCTACCTAACCTCATTTCCCTCATTTATCCCAAAATCCTGTACCTAACATAATTATATAAAACATATTTGAAGGTATCGATTAAGGCAATTCTTCTTTGGCAATAATGCCCTTCATTACGCATTTGTTTACATTAGGTCATGTTGTTTCAGTGGTTTCACAAGCATATGCTGTTAATCTAATGGAAGAATATGTTCTTAGAGGAAATGCTGCTATTTTAAAATGCCATATACCAAGCTTTGTATCGGAGTACGTCACTGTTGTATCCTGGATTATCAGTGAAGTAGAAGAAGAAGTTGAGATAAAGCTTGAGTCAGATAATAACCTAGAGGGTATGAATTTTCTGAGTCGTATGACTATTTCTTCAAATGATTATGCCTGTTTTTATTACTTAGTTGTTTAGGATGTTATTGAAAAAATGGGTTTACCTGACTCCATAGGCCTCACGGCCTACCATAATCCTCTTTCCTCCTTCCTTAGGTTAATGCATGTTACAATGAAATTTATAAGTAAATCACAACCTTAAGTTGTGTTGATAAATGAAATAAAGTACATTTTTTACTTTTAGTATGACCGGCTACAATGTTTGTATTATATTTCAGATGGAAAATATTTAGTACTGCCATCTGGTGAATTGCATATCCGTGATGTGGGACCTGAAGACGGTTACAAATCATACCAATGTAGAACTAAACATAGACTCACTGGAGAAACTAGATTATCCGCTACTAAAGGCCGTCTTGTTATCACGGGTAAGTTAAAATAAAATACTTTTTGATCATTATATGCCGCGCAATTAATTCATATCAGAGTAAAATAATATTAAAAACTTTATTCTGGCTATAGTTTTCAATTTTCATACAGTTTTTATGATTTAATTGCGCTACTGTAACCCATCCAACAGTGAAAATTATTTTATTTTTCATTAATTTCAAAGTCAATACTAAATAATTATTTAATTCATTTGAGTTCATTTTGTGTTTATGTTCACTAATTCATTAAAATTTTAACACTTTTCACCGTCGGAATGTCATATTGTATCTTTTATAATTTTTACAATTTTTAAAGCAAAATATTTTCTGTATTTTAAATTATATAAATATTAAGATTCTATAGACAAATTAAAGCCTATGTGAAAATATTTTGTTTAATATTTTTATATCAATTAGAAACGAATTATGATCTCTTGTAACCATCGAAGTTTTCCTTTTTAGGTTTCATAGTTAATATATCAAAAATACTGATAAAGAAATTCTATTTGAAGCCATAAAGAGATGATAATTCCTTTTAAATAAGTTTGTAAATATAAAATATTATTTATATTTGCAAAGTTAGTTAACAAAACTTTGCCTGAATGTTGGGATAGGGTACCCTGCAGAGCCTTTAAACGCGCTCGTAAACTTTAAATTTAACGAATGACACAATTAGAGAAATGTAGGGTGATGAAAAATCAGGGCGTATTTGGATTTTTGTATTATTTTTCTTCGATGTCCAATCTTCGTAAACCCGCCTTCTCCCAACATGCGCAGAGCCGGTGGGCCGAGTGCCTCCTAAGTTTGCTAGCTCGCAGACTACAAGTGGTTTCCAGTTTAAAGAAACCGTCAGTCTAGCTGTGCTGTGTCCAGCACAGTCCTACCCGTCACCCACATACCGGTAAGATGATACTTAAAATAAAGGACTTATACGTCATTTCTCAGAGCCGATAGGGCGAGTACCTCCTAAATTTTCTTCAACACAAGTGGGTGCGATGTACATTGAGAAGTCGGATACGACATTTACATTGCAATGCCCAGCTCAGGCTTTCCCTGTCCCCGTGTTCAGGTAATTTTCACAGACATTTAGCCTCATTATTATATATGTATTTAAAATAAATTCTAGAGCCCGTTGGACGCGTCCCTCCTAAGTTTGCTTCAGTTTTAACTGGCACTATGTTTGAAGTTAGGAAAAATGACAGTTACGCATTGCAGTGTCCTGCTCAGGCGTTCCCGACCCCATTATTCAGGTAAAATACAAATATTCAACCCATTTGTATTATCATTACTTTCTATAGAACCCGTCGGACGTGTACCGCCAAAATTTGCGTCTGTAGTAATGGGTACGATGATTGGAGTCAAGAAAAACTATTCGTTTGCATTACAATGCCCCGCACAGGCATTTCCAGTCCCAATTTTCAGGTATTTATTATACATTTCTCAATAATTGTGATATATTAAATCCATCATACACTTGAGAAATATTTTGCTTCAGAACCTATGGGAAAAGTTTCTCCAAAATTTCCGAGTTTAGAAAAAAGTAGACTTTTCAATTTTGATACCGATCAAAGTATTTCGCTCCTTTGTCCTGCTCAAGCATTTCCCGCCCCAATGTTTAGGTAAGATGTTTTGACCATTTTTGAAAATTTTTAAATTGTGTATCTTGAAAAATTTTCTAGAAAAGTACATAGGAATCAGTTTTCAATACCTTACGTTTTATTATGCAAATTAACAGAGCCTATGGGCAAAGTATCACCGAAATTTCCAACAATGGAAACTGGACGCAGTTTTACTTTTTCTTCAAATACCTGTGTGACTCTTCTTTGCCCGGCCCAAGCGTTTCCAACTCCATTGTTCAGGTATTTTATTTATACATTTTATTGTTATAACGTTATGCCCGTAGAGCCAGTTGGGCGAGTCTCACCTAAATTTCCTTCGATGGATAGCTCAAGAAGCTTTAGCGCGGTGTTAAACAACAGCCTGACAATATTATGTCCAGCCCAAGCGTTCCCAGTCCCATTATTCAGGTAATATGAATTAAACGGAAATTTTACTTATAAAAATTTATTCATAGAACCCGTCGGTCGTGTTTCGCCAAAATTTACAACTACAGATAAAAGTCGTGCATTTGATGCAAACGAAAGAGAAAATATCACACTTTTGTGCCCCGCCCAAGCTTTTCCTGCCCCAGCTTTCAGGTATATCATTACTAAATATACTTTATGACCTAAATATTAAATATTCTACTTAGAACCAATGGGCAGCGCCGCTCCAAAGCTAGCGTGGAAAATGATAGATATTACAGAAGCTATGATTAGTCAAACTTGTACATTGCTTTGCATAGCCCAAGGCTTCCCTGTCCCAATGTTCAGGTAATTCATATATTTTAAGTTAAAAGTTTTATTAATGACATTGATGTGTGTGTGTAGAACCTGTAGGCAGAGTTCCACCGAAGTTCCCAACTATGGACAATGTTAGAGGCTTCGGTACCCTTATTAATTCAAGTGTGACATTGTTGTGTCCCGCTCAAGCATTCCCAGTTCCTTTGTCAAGGTAATTTTTAAACCGTCGTTATTTTCTTCTAGAGCCAATTAATAGTGCCCCACCGAAAGTTCCAACTAAGACAATAGAATTTGTGGAATTTGCTATGAACTCCAGTGTTACGTTACTTTGTTTGGCCCAGGCGTATCCTGTCCCTATATTCCGGTGAGTCCTACATGTTTGTATAATAATCCAGACATTGTGGGATTATTTACGTATATTTTAAGAATAATTAATGGCATATTACAAAGCTCTTCTTTGAAGAATAATTAATGGCATTTTACAAAGACGTTCTTATACCACAAAAATAAAAGTAATTTAATTAATTTTTAGAACCAATAGGCTCCAAGAGTCCTTCCTTCTCGAGTGGTTCAAAATTAGCCTGGTTTGAGATATCCAACTTGCAAGATTTTGCTCTCTTATGTCCAGCGCAAGGGTTCCCTGTACCAGTCTTTAGGTGAGAACTAATAAACTTTGTTTTACATACAATTTCAGAACCGATCGTATCAAAACCCCCGACATTGTCAAGTGATGATAGATTTGCCTGGTTTATCCATAGACCTATAGGAAATAACTTGGCTTTAATTTGTCGAGCGCAGGGATATCCTATACCTATATACAGGTATTGCTTTTTATTGCTTTTCATATAATATCCCTACATTCTTACTTTTAGAACCCATCGGATCTAAATCACCTACTTTTTCGACCGATGATAAAATGTCTTGGTATGTAAGAACAGTCAATCAGAGCCTCAATCTTTTGTGTCTGGCTCAGGCGTATCCAGTCCCAGTTTTCAGGTGATTGAAATAAATTATTATTTTTAATTATAGAACCAGTTGGCTCTAAATCCCCTACATTCTCTAATGACGTCCAATTCTCTGGAATAACTCGTAAAACTGGTCAAGATTTTGCGCTTTTGTGCCAAGCCCAAGCTTTTCCTGTCCCATTGTTCAGGTAAGAATCTATATAAACGCTATATTACTACTTAAATTACATAATCGTTGATACAGAACCTATAGGATCAAAGGCGCCATCGTTTTCCCTGGAATTTAAAAGCACTACACTTACTAAAATATCTGGGCAAGCAATTGTCTTACTGTGTCAAGCTCAATCGCATCCTCCTCCGTTGTTCAAGTGAGTGCCTCCTAATATTTTTTACTCATTTCTTTCATTCAGAGCCCGTATCGGCTAGAGCGCCTACTTTCCCTACTTCTGCGTCGTCCTACAATTATAATATTGAAGCAGGCTCTGGGGGCTCTGTGCTGTGTCAGGCACAAGGGTATCCTCAACCAATGTTCAGGTGGGTGTTGTGTAAGATACTCTACTATTACTAAATACTTTTAGAACCAATTGGCGCAAAAGCTCCGTCTTTTTCTACCGATTCAAAGGGCAGTATATTTATTCGAGAAACAGGGCACAGCTTTGCATTACTTTGTCAAGCTCAAGCATCACCGATTCCTATTTATAGGTAAGTTCGATGATATCAATAGTGATTTTCTTCTACAGAACCCGTTGGTTCAAAACCACCGACTTTCCCAAATGATTTAACTTCTTCAGCCGTAACAAGACATAAGGATCAAACTTTTTCAATGACATGTCAAGCACAGGCATTTCCTTTACCAATTTTCAGGCAAGTGTTCAATTGTATAAGTATTTAAATTTAGAATATTTTATATTCGTTATTTAACATAAATTTTCCCTATAAGTTTAAGAGTTTTGTCATTGCGTTGTTATATTCGTTACTATACATGTCTAGAATTGTGTATTTATACTGTCGTTTTGAAAATGTCGTCTTAAAAGAGAAAATTATTTCTCATTCTTTGTCAAACATTTTAACGTTTATTATTGAATTTAATTTTATTAAGTTATATACGGACTGCGCGTTCTGATGTACGTGCGTAATCTGTTATATTAAAATCGCCTCCATATCACGCGTACGAAAATTAAAAAAAAAAAATAGATTGTGGCAAGTCGAAACATAGGGGGTGGATCCCCAAACTTTATAATTGTATTTATTGTAAGCTCCGTCAAAAAGTGACGCCTGCTAAATCTTAGTATAAAGGCACAAGGGCCTTTCGTAGTCCCCATACCTGTGAACGCACAGTTTGTACATGGTTTAATACATTCAATTAAATCAAAGATGATTGTTTCCCTACAGAGCCCGTTGGATCGAAGGCTCCGTCTTTTTCATCCGAGTCTGCCCTTTCATCTATTAAAAGACATGAAAGTCAAAGTTTTGCACTTCTTTGTCAAGCTCAAGCTTTTCCTGTCCCGATATTCAGGCAAGTTATAAATTTTTCAAATTCTCGACATACTCCATATAAAATTTATAGAAAGCCGTAAAAATTTATAGAACCGGTTGGTGCTAAATCTCCAACATTTTCATCGGAATCAATGGGAAGCATATTTAGAAAACGCATCGGACAAGATTTCGCTCTTCTTTGTCAGGCTCAAAGTTACCCTGCCCCAGTTTTCAGGCAAGTGACTAAAATTTTTTGAAGCAAACTAATATTTTTTTCAAATCACAGAACCAATTGGCTTCAAAGCACCTACTTTTTCGACGGACGCTCGTAGTAGTACTTTTATAAGAACTGTTAACCAAAGCTTTGGTTTATTGTGTCAAGCTCAAGCATTTCCTGTACCTTTATTCAGGCAAGTTTTGTATTATGTCTTGTACCAATATTTTATTAATACTTCCATTTTGGTGATAAGATACCCGTTGACTTTTTTATGCGTTTAGACGTATTCCTCCTTGTAATATATTTTGAACTTCTGTTTAAACTGACTCGTAAAAGTAAGATACATATTTCTTCAGAACCTATTGCCAGCGCAGCACCCAGTATTACTTCAACTCAAAAAGCTGCTGTTTATTTCTCTCAAAACACTTCGTTAGCCCTTTTGTGTCCAGCGCAAGGATTTCCTGTACCAGTGTCAAGGTGCGTTGATCAATTATTTTACATATTACAGAACCTACTAATAAAATTGCACCTCGAAGCGACAAAACGCGCAAATTTGAAGGCGGTGAAATATTTTTAGTTTCCATAGCAGAATCTGTGTATCTCACTTGTGAAGTAGCTGCATATCCTCCCCCGATATTTAGGTAAGTTAGAACTGTATTCTTGGCAAATAAAGTTTATTTTGTTTAGGTATTTAGACTAATACATTGACATCATCGTTGTCTCACTCCTCCTTTATCTAGTCGTGTTTTCGAATCTGATGTCTAAATCAGTCTCTGTCATTTACAGAGCCCACAAATAAAATTGCACCTAGAAAAGATTCCGCTAAACACTTCGAGGGTTGGGAGGTTTTCTTCGTGCCACAAAAAGATATAGCATACTTGACATGTCAAGTAGCTGCTTTCCCAGTTCCCCTATTTAGGTGAGTGTTAGGTCTAGTCCTCATAGTGGGTTTAAATTCCAGAACCGACGGGTAGGACAGGACCCAAAGTGACCGGAGACGGACTTAACCGTCACGTAGGCCGGGTCGACATTAGTCTCGCGCTCCTTTGCGAAGTGCAAGCATTCCCTGCGCCTTTGACAAGGTACGACCTCTTATAACGACGGTCGGCCGATGGCATCTCACGCATTCATCTTTCACGTAGACATCATATCATCCCAATGTATTGATATGCGTTGTTATTGCAGTCTGCTGCGGCGGGCGCCTCGCCCACGCGAGACATGAAGGCGTGATGAACCGCGGCCGGCCGCGCGCCTTTTACGATCCTCAGCCAAAGTAACGATTGAGCGACGTAGACACCTCCTGGTAAGTGACAGGGTGTTCTTGCTTTCATTCAGACGCTTTAATCTTTACTTTGTGCTTCACGTGATCCGTAGCTGTTTCTTTTTGGAGGATCTTCAGCAATCCATGTTGGTTTCATTTGATGGCATACCATGTTGCAAGCTTCAAATTTTCGTATTATAAGAGAATAGTCAGGGAACTAGCCTTTTGGAGTTTTATATTTTTTGTCTTCGTCAACACCTGTCCTCATTTGTATTTTTTCGACACTGTGCGCTGCCGGCTAACATCGCTTCTCGTGATAATTTTAGGAAAAACTGTTTTATACAATTACCGAATTACCTGGATCATTTTTGATCAATATGCTTAGAGTTTTTATTTAAAAGTCTTTTCTCTTTTTATTTTTATTAATTATAAATAGTATTTACCATTAACGATAAAAAAGAATTCAATGTTTAATATTTTTAAACAATTAAACTACTTCATTATGTAACTTTTACAACTAAGATTTAATTGATTTTAAATAACGTCAAATAAATAAAACAGTGAAATTAACAGTGTGCAACTGTATTAAGCTCACTCTCATTTGTTACAGATGGTATAAATTTATCGATGGCTCCGCTAGAAAACAACCAGTCGTTCTAAATGACAGAGTAAAGCAAGTGTCAGGCACCCTGATCATTAAAGAGGCTAAGGTTGAGGATTCTGGAAAGTATTTGTGTGTTGTCAATAATTCCGTTGGCGGTAAGTTTTTTTATCCATTTTAGACTTTAAATAATAATTTATCTATGACATTAAAAAAATGCTAACTACTATAACTTATGTTTACAGGAGAATCGGTGGAAACTGTCTTAACTGTAACGGCTCCATTAAAAGCTACCGTCGAACCGGCTACCCAGACCGTTGACTTCGGACGCCCGGCCGTGTTCACTTGCAGATATGAAGGCAACCCTGTCAAAACCATCACTTGGCTTAAAGACGGAAAGGACATGAACCATCATGACCCCATTCTTAGGTATATTCATTTGTTGAATGTATACCTAAACTATTTACATTCTAAGGACTCCATATCAAACTATAATAAATAATTACTATTAAAAATTATTTATACAACATTTCAGAATTGAATCGGTTAAGAAGGAAGACAAGGGAATGTACCAATGTTTTATCAGAAACGATCAAGAAAGTGCGGGTGCTAGCGCCGAATTGAAACTCGGAGGACGATGTATGAATTTCATTATGATTTCATTCATTTAATAAAACAACCTGCATGTATTAATATTGACGATTTAACATATTTTCAGTCGAACCACCTCAGATCCGTCACAGCTTCGGCGAACAGACTCTTCGCTCTGGCCCCTCCCTACGTCTCAAATGCGTAGCTTCCGGCAACCCTACCCCTGACATCGCTTGGCAACTCGACGGAGAGAAACTCAACAGTGGCGAGAGACTGCAGATCGGACAATTCGTTACCGCTGATGGCAATGTCGAATCTCATCTCAATATCTCGTCCGTACACACCAATGATGGAGGATTGTATTCGTGTATAGCTTCTAGCAAGGTATATTTTATTACCATTTCTACTCATATTCCAATATTTTTTTTTATCTAGACGAATTGCAGTTCTGCCAAACCACCATCAATTTAGAAATATTTTCTATTCATACGAATATTCACTGCAGAAATCCTTACTAATATTATAAATGCGTTCCGTTTTTACGCCGTTAGTAGGTACTAAACCAATCGTCATGAACTTTCGCAAACGTAAAGTCAAAAACCCAAATTAAATAATAATATATATTTTGTTTATTTATTATTTCGTGTTATTCCACACGTGGGGAAATAATATTAAATTTAAACATCAAATCAAAAATTCGCGACCCAACGGGATTTGAACCCGCACCTTCTGCCTTGCCGGGGCAGGTGCTACACTACATATATTTGTTTCGAAATGGATCTCAAATTGACGTCATGAATTACATCAATAAGATGCAGGGACCACTACGTCAACTTGACGTCAATATGTATATATTGGCTATAGTTGTATACTAATTTATGTGCAGGTTGGTAGCGCATCGCACGCGGCTCGAGTGAACGTTTACGGTCTGCCTTACGTACGCGCCATGAAGAAGAGACCCGTGGTTGCTGGAGATACGCTCATCGCACACTGCCCCGTGGCCGGATACCCCATCGACTCCATCGTGTGGGAGCGAGACGGACGGTAAGTCTATTATATCTAGCATTTTCTTCTGTTTAACAATGTACGGCTGCCGCACGTGCGCGCCATAACGAGTGAGACGGACGGTAGGTCCAATTTTTTAAGAATTTTTTACTCCTCCTACTTTATGATCGTTAGTAATGTTGTGTAAAGACACCCCCCTCTCTCCCCTGAGGTATATATGCATCTGGGTATGTATGTTCATCTGTTATCTTATAACTTCTAAACAAGTTATTGGACAAATGAAGTGTCGTTGGATAGATATTATGTTAACTTTACCCGGTTAACGAAAGACACGCTGGGTGTCTGCTATTTCTTGCTGCTTGCATGTATTTTGACACACGGTTATATAAACTTAGCAATTGTAAAACCAGTTCATAGCTTAACAATAATATGTAGTGTAAATATAAGAAAAAACACCTTAAAAACTATTTAAACTAATATTTTCACTAAAATGTCTATAATAATAAATTTCAGTGTTCTGCCGATCAACCGCAAACAGAAAGTCTTCCCCAACGGCACCCTGGTGATTGAAAACGTCGAGCGTATGAGCGACCAGGCGACCTACACCTGCGTGGCGAAGAACTCTCAAGGCTACAGCGCGCGTGGAACCCTCGAACTGCAAGTCATGGGTAAGACACCAACTGTTCTCGGCCTGAGCATAGAGGGATTTTTTATACAATGATAAAAAAATATTGACTTAGTAAAATGATTCCCCTATGCTCGGTTTTTCTTTTTGATGAGTGATCGTTGAAATCTTTTGCAATAAATAAATATCATAATAGAATTTTTTGATAGTGATACATTTGTCTGTAGAGTACATGAAATATGTGTATTACAAAGATATTTGGAGCTTTTATTAATAAATTTAAAAAATACCGACCGAATTGATAACCTCCTTTACGAAGTCGATTAAAAACTACATTTCATTCGATTTCAACGTTTACTTATTTTATTACATGTTTTCGTCATATAGAATGCAACAAATAAACGTTCTTATAGCAACAAATATAATACGTAAAATAATATGATTATTCTTTACACATTGCAATTTTTTATTTGTAAAATATTTGTTGTATTTTATAGACTCATTTATTTCATTCATTTACTTATAATTTGGAAGAGTTTAATTACTTATTGCTCCATATCTTTTATCAAATATAATCACGTAAAAGTTTATTTAAATAAAACGATTACCATTACATGTATAAATTTTTGAGAAGTCACAAAATTTTCAAAAACTTCAAAGAATACAAAAATCACAACTTCCAATATCAAAATCGGTAAAGCCGTTTGGGCAACACATTGACACAGGTACACATTTTAATTATGCGCGATTACTGTTACCTTTCTCATTGGTCAATTGGGCTATATTCTACTTAAGCATAACATTTTAAAAATTATATTAAAAATATTAGTTTAGAATATAGAATTAAGAAGGGCAAATATTTACATAATCAATGAATTGACAAGACCTGCAAAAATATATTAAAAAAATAATCATATGGAGTAAAAAGTAATAACACTGACACAAGGGGTACTTATGCGTTAAGTCGATCTATATTTATACCTAATTAATTTATTACTTTTTATATTTTATCAGTACGATCAGTTATCAGTGTCTCTTCCCCTAGTGATGTCATAAATCTATACTTTGATCAATGCATATTTTATATAAATAACGAAAAAAATAATTGTGTATCGTACGCATACGATAATTTTATTTTATTAACACTGTTAATTACAAAGATGAAATTATGACATTACTATAATATGTGAAGTTATATTAAGATCAGCTAATAATATTTTTTTTCAGAGGTTTACATTTATTAAAAAAATTATTTTATTGTTCACATTAAGGAAAATTTAAAACACAATTTCCAAATGGAATATCGCGTGATATTAGAATTTATGCCCGCCAAAGATACATCGTTTGCCACACACTCCTGTCTGTAGTTCTAATGATTAAAGTTTCATACAGTACCGCCACAAATCTTGCCATTTGAGTTCGGTGATGAACCTGCGAATGCCGGAGATATGGCTTCGATATCCTGCGCTGTGAGCAAAGGCGATCAACCGCTAAATATCACCTGGGTTTTTAATGGAGAAATCATACCTAAAAGAAATGATATGGGAATTGTTCTCACGAACGTCAATAGAAAAACTTCTATTTTAAACATTGACTCTGTGAATGGAATACATAGGGGCACATACTATTGCGTGGCGACAAACCCAGCTGGTTCCGTGAATCACAGCGCTATACTTGAAGTTAATGGTACCGATCCAAAATTTCAGCTTTTTTACTTTTATTTCTAACAATATTTCCGAAAAACCTCAATACCTTAGACTTATGTACGTCTGTATAATTATGCTTTGTACTCGTATTAGTTCCACCACAAATTACTCCGTTCGAATTTGGCGAAGAGATTCTCAACGAAGGTGAAACAGCTTCTGTATCGTGTGTTATGAACAAAGGCGATCTACCTGTAACCTTTAAATGGCTCCTTAACGGAGAAGAAATCAGGTCGCGAAATAACCTCGGCATCGTTCTCACTACGATAAGCAAGAAAACATCAATTTTAAATATTGACTCCGTCAATGCTGTGCACAGGGGCTCTTATACCTGCGCTATAAAAAACCAAGCGGGCGAAACGAATCACACTACTCTTCTAAGTGTTAATGGTTCGCTTATTTAGTTATTACTTTTTATATTTGTTTTAACGCTTTTCTATCACTGCAGTACCCCCTCAAATTTTACCCTTCGAGTTTGGCGATGAACCCGCTAATGCTGGTGACACTGCTTCGGTTCAGTGCGTTATGAATAAGGGTGATCTGCCGGCTAACTTTTCTTGGAGCTTAAATGGGAGGAAAATTCCTCAAAACAATAACATGGGAATCGTGATAGGCAGCATGAGCCGCAAGATGTCTATACTCAACATAGATTCCGTGAACGGAACTCATCGAGGAACATACGTTTGTCACGTAGAAAATTTCGCTGGGCATGTCAATCACAGTTCGACTTTGGAAGTCAATGGTTATCAGATGTGAAATATAAAGTTTTTCGTAGTTTTTTAGTTACAATTTTTACTCAAATATTTAAACGTTTTTTTAAAACAGTTTTACCCCAAATCCACCCCTTCACGTTCGGTGACGAGCCAGCCAATTCCGGTGACACAGTCGGAATTCAGTGTATGGTGACTAAAGGCGACGTACCTTTGAATATTACGTGGTATCTAAATGGAAAAGATGTTACCACAATTCAAGGAATTTCAGTAACTAAAATTGGGCATAAATCAAGCTCTGTATCGATCGAAGCCGTTTCGTTCATTCATACGGGACTCTATACATGTTATGCTGTTAACCAAGCGGGCCATGCAAATTATTCAACTGAATTAATTGTTAATGGTAAACCAGTAATATACATATTAAGAAAAAAGCTTTTTATGAATACGCATCACAAATTCCCATCTACTTTCCTTTTTTTACGTTAAAAATTTTCCCTTAATTATTCCGTAACCTAGATATTTACGACATTAGATATCCACGCATCCATAGTTCTTTGATAACTATTTCCTGTTTAGTTGTACCGCAGGTAACACCTTTTGATTTCGGGGAAGACATATTGAATGCAGGCGATACCGTATCACTAACATGTACAGTAGGAAAGGGTGACTTGCCCTTGAAAATCCATTGGCAACTTAATGATCAACCTTTGAATTCCGGTAATGGCCTATTCATAAATAGAAATGGAAAAAGAATATCGGTTTTAAGCATAGAAAATGTACAACATGAACACATTGGAAATTATACATGTATAGCAGAAAACGAAGCCGGCCGCAGTAGTCACAGCGCGATTCTCAACGTAAATGGTACTTTTTAAAAAACAACAAATTAATATTGCTTTTGCTCGCACGAAAGTTGGTTAGTGTTAATAGTTTGAAGTTATTTATCTTCTTTTACCATTCCTTTCCATATACGTCATTATACGTTACGTTACATTAAATATGGAAAAAAAAACGTTTCTTGTGTATCTTATAAAATTTTAAGTGTCAATTTTATTACTACCTCTAGTTGCACCGCAAATTATGCCCTTCGATTTCGGATCCGACCCTGTAGATGATCAAGAAATGATTGTGGTAATATGTACTGCCAGTAAAGGTGATTTACCACTCAACATACAATGGTACTTCAACGAGAAACCTTTAAGGTCTGATACAAATGGTGTTCTACTTACTAATGCGAAAAGAACGAGCCAACTTACCATTGAATCGGTTTCACATCACAACCAAGGAAATTATACATGTGTTGTTAAAAACCAAGCGGGTACAACGAATCACACCGCCGAATTATATGTCAACGGTATTATTTCAGACCATTTATTCTATTAAATTATTTGCTGATTTGCATTATTTTGTCCTTGCGTAGTTCCTCCACAATTAATGCCCTTTGAATTCGGCGAAGAACCTGTAAACGCCCAAGAAATGGTTTTGGTAACATGTACAGTTATGAAAGGTGATCAACCTTTAAAAATCGATTGGTTTTTTAATGAAAAGAAAGTAAAACCTGGCGATCAAGGAATATCTCTCCTGAATAGTAAAAGAGCAAGTCAATTAAGCATTGAATCCGTTAGCCATCAAAACCAAGGAAATTACACTTGTGTCGTATCTAATCAAGCCGGCGCCATGAATCATACAGCCCAATTATTTGTTAATGGTACAGTGTTTATTTTAGCTAGATCCTTGTAGAATTAGATTTTTTCTATGTTGCCTCTCTTAACATCCTATCCTTAGTAACTTTGGCGGGTAATAAAATAGTAAGAAGTATGGTAAGACATAAGAATTTATGAATAAAATATATTTGGTACATACCAAACGTTTAAGACAAACATACTTATCCGTTAAAAAGAAATGACTAAACTATTTCAGTGGCACCAGTCATAATACCTTTCGAATTCGACGAATCTGTATTTTTTGGTGAGGGCGTCCAAGTTATGTGTCATGTGCCAAAAGGAGATAAACCATTAAGCTTCAAGTGGAGTTTCAGTGGAGGAGATGTGAGTTTGCTCTCTGGGGTGAATATAATGAATGTCGGGGATATGGGTTCAGCTCTCATAATACCAACTGTGACCGCAAAACATTCCGGCAATTATACATGCACTGCATCCAATGTTGTCGCCAAGGCTAGTCACCACGCAACACTCAATGTCAAGGGTATACACTCACAGTGAACAATTCGTGCTTTTCGTGTTTATGTTATCCCCCTGTAAATCCCTACAAAACTTTAAGACGTTTTACTTTGTTCAAGTGACTTTGGTCTTACAGTGGCGCCTATAATATCGGCTTTTGAATTTGACGAAGCTGTTTTTTACGGAGAAAGTATTCAAGTTATGTGTCACATACCAAAAGGAGACATGCCATTAAAGTTAACATGGCTATTTCGTGACCGACCTTTAGAAAAAAATGATGCAGTAATAGTAACTAAAGTAGGCGATAGAAGTTCTATTTTGGCTATACCGTCCGTAACAGAGAAACATACTGGAAACTATACCTGCACCGCTTCCAATATCGTAGCCAGCACGAATCACACAGCTAAATTAAACGTTCAGGGTACACAAACATTTTTTGCGTGATATGTATATTTTAGTTTAGTTTGTTTCATTTTTCCTATTAGTTCCTCCGCACATCGTTCCGTTTGAGGCTGAAGAGCCAGTTTTTGCTGGCGAATCTGTACAATTGACGTGTCACGTATCCAAAGGCGATACGCCTCTTGGTATTTCGTGGAGTTTTCATGGCAAAGAACTGTCCTCTCACCAAGGAATAACAACAATGAAAATTGGCCAGCGAACGTCTCTTCTTACAATTTCTAGTGCCACAGCTAGTCACAGCGGCGAATACACATGTCACGCTTCGAATGAAGCCGGTCTAGCTGTTCACTCTACCACAGTTAATGTCCACGGTACCTTATAAATCCCATTACAGCGCTTGCCTCTGCCGCACGCTGCACGCTTGCATATGTAATAATAATAACTGGCTTTAACTTTCTGGATTAACAGTTTTACCATACATCGTACCATTTGAGGCGGATGAGTCGGTATTTGCTGGTGAATCTGTTCAGCTTAATTGTCACGTATCAAAAGGCGATTTGCCCCTTGATATCAAGTGGCATTTCCATGGGTTTGAAAATACATCATCGCATCTCGGCATTATGACAACGAAAATGACATCGCGCACCTCATTTCTTTCGATTGCCGCGGCTAGTGCCGGTCACAGTGGCAATTATACCTGCGTAGCTACCAACAATGCCGGTTCTACTAATCATTCCACTGTCCTTAACGTTCATGGTCAGTTTCATTGTTTTTACACCATTAATATTATGTTTTTCATATGCGGGCAAAGACGTGTTAACAGAATCAGCATGTATTCCGTTCACATGTCTACAACAAGTGTTAGCTTATTATTTTATGTTAATCATGGTATTTTTTTTCTCATTCGATTTTTTTAATTTAATATTATAGTCATACCAAACATATTGCCGTTTGACGTCGACCAAGCTCTATTTTCTGGTGAATCGGTCCAGATGATGTGCCATATATCAAAAGGAGATATTCCGTTAGAAGTCTATTGGGAACACGATGGCCATAAGTTATCCCGCGAGTTAGGAACGTTTTCAAAAGTTGGGGAAAGATCATCCGTTCTAATGCTTCCATCTGTTACTGGTGCTCATAGCGGAAACTACACATGTATTGCAAAAAATCGTGCTGGGACCGCATCCTACACTACTGTTCTTAAAATTACTGGTATTTAATAAGTACATTTATAATTAAATTATAATAGGCATTAATAGCAGTTACAATTATTTAGTTCGTTTAACGTAGTTATTTATTTTAATATTTTTAATTGCAAGTGGTTCCATACATAATCCCATTCGAAGTCGAAGAATCTATTTTTGCCGGCGAATCGGTACATCTTACTTGTCACGTATCGAAAGGAGATCGACCACTCCAAATAATGTGGAGTTTTCAAGGAATTGAAATTCCTTATCACAACAATATGGGCATAACTACCACTAAATTAGGAGAAAAAGCGTCGGTTCTTAGCATACCTACAGCAATGGGTCAACACAGCGGCAACTACACGTGCACAGCCAGTAATCGTGCAGGACGCACTCACCACTCCGTTCTCGTCAACATTCATGGTATTAGATGTCGCCCTATTCCTTCCTTTAGAATACATTCTGAACGTCATAGATAAATAATGCACGTTTAGACTTAATCTTAGCATTCTCTTTTTGTTGGTTTTGATTAGTTCCACCCCATATAATGCCATTCGAAATCGAGGAATCCGTGTTCTATGGAGAATCAGTACAAATGACGTGCCATGCTAGCAAAGGAGATCGGCCGATGTCGATTTCATGGACTTTCGAAGGTCAAGATCTTTCGTCTGTTTCGGGAATCAAGACACTTAAGATGGCAGAACAGACATCTTTCTTATCTATAGCTTCAGTCACTGGTGCTCACAGCGGCAATTATACATGCATTGCAAGAAATAAAGCTGGAGAACATAGACATTCGACCACCCTACACGTTAACGGTATTTTTAGTTAAATATCCCAGCATGTATTCATATAAATCACTAATATAATATATATATTATTTTATTTGCTCAGTCGTTCCTCACATCAAACCTTTTGAACTGGACGAAGCCGTTTTCGCGGGGGAGTCTGTTCACCTTGACTGTCACGTACCAAAAGGAGATACTCCAATGAATATTACATGGAGCTTTCAAGGGCAAATTGTAACGCAGAGGATGGGCGTTAAGACGACAACCTTGAGCGAACGTGTCTCTGTGCTGGATATTCCATCCGCGTCAGGGTCGAACAGTGGCAATTATACTTGCACAGCTACAAATAAAGCAGGCACTATAAGTCATACAGCAATCCTCAACGTCATCGGTATTTAATCTAAATAATAAACAGGTGTTGCTTGCTTATTGTTTAGTTCCTCCTGTCGTCCAACCGTTTTCATTTGGAGAAGTTGCGATGAATTCTGGACAAGTGGTAACCGCAGCTTGTTCGGTTATCGAGGGAGACCACCCGCTTCATCTTAGATGGCTCTTTGATAACGAACCTATAAAACCAAGATCTGGGGTGACCGTGTTTAATATTGGAGAGAGAAGTGCTATTCTTAGTATCGGTTCAGTAATGCATAGCCATGCAGGAAATTACACTTGTATAGCAGAAAATGAAGCTGGAATCCATTCGCATACATCTTCATTAATTATAAACGGTGCCTGGCCTCTGATATTTACCCTATAATTTTTATTATTATTATTTTCGTTTTTTTTGTTTATTATGTTATAAATATATTATTCGTCTAGAAAGTTAATGATTAACTTCCAGTACCTCCAAACATACTACCGTTCTCGTTCGGTGAAAAACCTGCAAATGTCGGAGAATATTTACAAGCAGCGTGTACAATAAATTTTGGCGACCTTCCACTAACTATAACTTGGACGTTCAATGGCCAGTTAATATCACAAAGAAACAATGATTACTCATTGACAAATTCAAAACGTAGTAGTCTATTAATCATTGAGTCCGTTGATGCAAAACATGCTGGTTCATACACGTGTATTGGTGAAAATCGTGCCGGACGTGCTACGTACTCAACTGATTTAGTTGTTTATGGTTAGTCGTAAAGTTTAGTGGTAGCATCTTATTATTAGTGACTTAGAACAAGTTTGTTTCAGTTCCTCCCAAGATTGCACCTTTCACTTCCGGTCCAGAACCGGCTTTCCTAGGAGATTACTTTGCGCTTCAGTGCATAATAACTCATGGAGATCAACCAGTTAAAATAGAATGGACAATTAACAATCAATCGGCCAGAATAGTCCCTGGAACTCGTGTCAGTAGCATCGATCGAAGAAGTAGTGTACTCACTATAGAATCAATAGAAGCTAAACATGCAGGCCTCTACAACTGTACTGCCAGCAATACCGGAGGCGTTGTTTCTCACACAACCGAATTAATTGTAAAGGGTTCGAGAACTACTTTAAAAAATGTTATGCTCTCTTTTAAAACTTAAAAAAAAATCTATTTATGCTTCAATATAAGATATTTGTTGTCCTAGTTCCGCCTTTGATAGTGCCATTCAGTTTCGGGGAGGTACCGGCTAATCCTGGAGATGCTGTGGTAGTGAATTGCGTTGCCACTAAAGGAGATCTGCCATTAGAAATATCTTGGACATTTAGCAGCGAAACAATAGACTCAAGTTTGCATCGAGACATCATGACTACCCCGCTAGGCCCACGTGCCTCCGTACTCACGATTAACTCAGTGAGCGCAAATCACCAGGGAAACTACACATGTATTGTTCAAAATGCAGCCGGGCGCGCAGAACATGCTGCGACTCTTGTTGTAAATGGCACGTTTTTATACATATTTTCAAAATTGTATCATTACTGCAGGAAACTAACATCACAGTTTAGCACCGATTAAGGTCCAGTCTAAACATTCACTTTCGGACACGTTTCTATAATCCTCACGAACTACTAACATTGCTATCCAACAATCTATCTAACAGAACCAATAATGGTTATTTCCAGTACTACCCCGCATTGTTCCATTCTCGTTTGAAACTCCTCTTTATGCGGGCCAGGCGAGTCAGGTTACTTGTTTAATTTCCGAGGGTGATCTTCCACTCGACATCCAATGGTACTTTGAAGATCGTCCACTAAAAGAAATAGCTGGGGTTATGGCAACTAAAATCGCACAGAGGGCTTCACTTCTCCTCATCGACCCAGCAGGGTGGTCACACAGCGGCAAATATGTATGTCTCGCGCGAAATGCCGCTGGTTCTTCCAACTATTCCGCCTCATTAGAAGTACACGGTACATATAATAAGCACATAAGAAACCTATATTCCTAGCACGGATTAGCTTTGAGTAGCAACAATGTCGTGAGCTTTTATAATCAGCCAATCATTGATTAGTTCGATCTAAATCTGCCTTTCAAAAGGTTGACCTGTAACAATTGAAATAATAATTTGTTTTCTGGATTATTGACTAAATCAGTTTTGTTTTGCGTATTACTTATCAAAATGTAAACAGTGTAGGAATAGATCGTTAATAGGAACCGGCTGCGGCTATCATCGACGAAACCATTTCTTCTTCCACTCCTCCTGCATATAGTTATATCCTGCATCCAACCGTATCCTATTTTCCTATCTGTATGTTATGTTTGTTTTTATTATTTGCTTAGTGGTTGTTCTAGTTGTCATGCTTGCTTTTATCTGTCATTTGAAATAATGTTAATGAAAAAAGTTTCCGAACTATATTAATTATATTATATTGATTTTACTTGCTTTAAATTATTTCAAATGATTGATTCAAAAAAATTAATTTGCAGTAATAGTATTAATAGCTTTTTTGGTTTGGTTTTTATAATCACATTTCTTTCTTTGGTTTGTAGTTAAAAAAGCTTTATTAGTTTAATTTGCATTGAAAAAAAAACATTTGTAATTAAAAAGCTTCTACAGCATTGCTTTGCTGTATGTACAAACATACACCGTTATAAATAATATAATCACAAAAGTTGCCGTGATGTCATATTTATCCAATATGTATGTTATTGTTGTAGTGTTAATGCTATAGAAGCTTTTTAGATGTATATTCTGTTAAATAACCTGGAAAATGAAGAAAATTTTAAAACCAATTTAACGAAAGTATCGAAATATTTGAGATTTTGAACATAATTTTTTTTAGTGGTCCAGGTTATTTACCTTTGTTTTTAAAGAATTTGAGATGAGATCTTATAAATTTAAATCTAAAATATTAAAAAAAGGGTGAAATTCGATATATTCCCTCATAAGTAAACAATTTTTCATGAATTTTATTTAAAATTACGATTGTACTTTCACTCAAAATAATTAAATTTATTAAAAATTACAATACACTTATGACGAAAACTACTGTATCGAACCTTATATAATAACTGTTTTACTTACTTCAAAAGCCACTGAATAGATTTACTCAATATAAGTAAATACTGTAATGAAAATGTTTAGATCAAAAGATAAAGAAAATATTGTATGGCATAATTTTAACGAATTTGTAAAATTTTAGTACCCCCACGTTGGATTCTGGAACCAACTGATAAAGCATTTGCGCAAGGTTCTGATGCTAAAGTTGAATGTAAAGCCGATGGCTTCCCCAAGCCTCAAGTGACATGGAAGAGGGCTGAAGGTACTTAAATAATATTCATTTACTATTTTTGTTATCGAAAAATAATTCTTATTACCCTAAATTTAATTTATTTGATACTATAATTTTAATATTTAAGGGGATACGCCTGGCGATTACAAGGACCTTAAACCAAATAATCCAAATGTTAAAGTTGAGGATGGCACATTGACTATTGCGAATATTCAAAAGACGAACGAAGGATATTATCTTTGCGAAGCCGTAAATGGAATTGGATCTGGATTGTCTGCTGTTATTCTGATTAGTGTTCAGGGTAAGAAACATGAGAATTTTTTATTTCATGTAATGTTTCTAATTGATTAAACAACGTATGCATTTACACCTCGCTAAATGTTTTAGCTCCACCCCAATTCGAAATTAAGATGAGGAACCAAACAGCCCGTCGAAGTGAACCCGCTGTGTTGCAGTGCCAAGCTAAAGGTGAAAAGGTAAGTTGAATCTACTACTGCTAAGTTGAATCTATCTAATTATACGAAAGTTATATCTGTTTGACGTTTGTCTTTACGAAATTGTTTACTATTATAAAGTACATTACATAACTTAAACTTTTACAATATCAATAGCCCATCGGAATTATCTGGAACATGAACAACAAACGTCTCGAACCTAAATCCGACCCTCGCTACACAATCCGCGAAGAGATTCTGCCCGGAGGAGTTGTTTCCGACCTCAGTATCAGAAGGACTGAACGATCTGACAGCGCTCTTTTCACCTGTGTTGCTACCAATGCGTTTGGCTCTGACGATACAAGCATTAACATGATTATTCAAGGTACGTAAATTGTTATTATTTTACCTCTATTTACTATCAAATCAGTGGCAGTCAATGTAAAACTATGATGTGTTTTTATTTCTTTATATTGCTAAATTTTAATTATTTTATCTTACAGAGGTACCCGAAGCTCCATATGGCTTGAAAGTATTAGACAAATCTGGAAGGACTGTTCAACTTTCCTGGGCTGCACCTTATGATGGAAACTCGCCGATCAAGAAGTTCCTGATTGAATACAAACGTGCTAAGGGCAACTGGGAAAAAGATATTGACAGGTTTTTATTTCACAAACGTGTCTTTTATTAAAATATAGGTATGTATAAGTATTAGATAATGTTGTAATACCAAACTAATATTTTTAGGGTTCTCGTACCTGGAGATGCGACTGAAGCCGGAGTGTTCAGCTTACGACCAGCAACCGCCTATCACATCAGGATTGTAGCAGAAAATGAACTTGGAACTTCTGAGCCCTCTGAAACTGTCACCATCATTACTGCGGAAGAAGCGCCCACTGGCATGCCTCAAGACGTGAAAGTTGATGCTGTCGATAAACACACGCTGCGAGTTACCTGGAAGCCACCCCCACCACAGGATTGGAATGGCGAACTTCAAGGGTAACATTTAGATTCCATTTTTATCTGGCTTACTATGTACGAGCTGCATCATTTTGTGGTATGTACATTTTCATTTTTTACTAAACGGCACTTTTATAATTATTTATTTTTTCACAGATATTATGTAGGTTACAAGCTGGCATCAAGCAACAAATCTTACGTCTTCGAAACCGTTGATATCTCTAAGGAATCTGGCAAGGAACATCACCTCGACATTTTCAACCTTAAGTAAGTATTTAATTCCGGGCAGATTCAATAACTAAATATATATGCTTTATATACGTATCACTAAATAAAAACTATATTTTTTTTAGGACTTACACCCAATATGCCATCGTCGTTCAGACCTTCAACAAAATGGGATCCGGTCCAGTATCAAACGAAGTACGTGCTTACACTGCCGAAGGCGCTCCCTCCGCTCCTCCTCAGGATGTCCTCTGCACCACTCTCACTGCTCAAACCATCAGGGTATCTTGGGTTTCCCCACCTCTCGCCGCCGCTAACGGATTGATCAAGGCTTACAAAGTTATCTATGGACCTAGCGAAACCTGGTATGGTGAGTAAAAACATTTTACCATTATTTCATTCAATCAATAAATGGACTTAGATCAAAAAGTTAAGATTTAGAAGCAAACAATATTTTCATATTGTGGTTTTTTATGTTTAATTTCCAGACGAAAAGACCAAAGACACCAAGATCACCGCCAGCAGCGAAACCATTCTCCACGGACTCAAGAAATTCACCAACTACTCGATGGAAGTTCTGGCGACCACTAACGGAGGAGACGGTGTCCGCTCCGCCCCTATCCACTGCCAGACTGAACAGGACGGTGTGTATATTATTTTAATGACTCATTTTTGTTTTAAAAAAATCTAAATTATTAAATATATTAAATTTATAACATAAGGAGGGACTTAGTCTTTTACTATTTTCTTATGATTTTCGTGTTTGATTATCACGTTTTTATAATTGAAATAAAGTTATCAGTGGGCCCCAAAAGCTGGCCTCCATGACTTATGCATAGAAAAGTTTCTATACCGGCATTTCTGTTTGAATCCGCCTATCCTTTTTCAAGGGTCAATCTACATCTGTACCAAAAGCTTTAAAATTTAATCAATTTAGGTGTAAAAAGCTACTAAACAAACAGACACTTGTATTATTAACAGTCCCCGAGGCGCCGCGCGCGGTGAAGGCGCTGGTGATGGGCGCGGACTCGATTCTGGTGTCGTGGCGCGCGCCGGCGCAACCCAACGGCGTCGTCACGCACTACAACGTCTACACGCAGGCGCAGAACGCCGAGCCGCACCCCAACAAGGTACGTTCACGAGTGTAACAGGGTTGTACTCATCATCATTCGTCCACTATATTCTTCGACTGTAGAAGATCGTCGGCTGCTCTCATCCAGCCCATGCCACCCTGCGTAGACCATCATTCCACTGAGCCCTCGAATGCCATGCAGCAGTACGTTTACCTGTTTGCAATCTTTACTCAAGTCAAATCTTCTTATCCAACAGTTCTACTTTTAAAACTCATAGAATTTTTTGTATGTATTCTAAATAATTTAAAATATTTATGAATATGAATATTATATGTTCAGGTACCCGCATCTCAAACTAGCTACTCCGCAACTGAACTGAAGGCCGGCCGTTACGACTTCTGGGTGACCGCGTCCACCATCATCGGCGAAGGACAACCCTCAGCCACCGCCTCTTGCAGCCCCAGCGACAAAGGTATAGTGATATTAATAAATAAGCAATATCTTTCTGTACCCACTACCCTTAAAAATACTTATTAATTGTTTATATTAAATTAAAATATGTTTATAAATATGAATTTTTTGCTTATTGTAGTACCTGCTAAGATTGCATCATTCGACGAATCGTTCACGGCCACCTACAAGGAAGACGTCAAACTGCCCTGTCTCGCTGTCGGTGTTCCTCCCCCTAACATTCTGTGGAAGGTAAATTCAAACACAAATACGTTGTATAATAATGATCATTAGTAAAAATAGGATAAAAAAATCATAAACAATTATTGCTTTAATATCAGGTAAAGGGACAGCCTCTGGAAGCATCGGAACGCGTACGTCAACTGCCAGAAGGTTCGCTGCAAATCGCCGGAGTCGCTCGTGAAGACGCCGGAGAATACTCTTGCCACGTCGACAATCAATTCGGAACTGATACTGTCACTCACACGCTCTCCGTACTTGGTAAGACACTTCCACCTCTATAAATAGCAAATACAACTTTGGCACATGATCCATATTCTTAAGTTCTAACTTATCTTAGATCGATGAGAATAACATATGGTTGCGATCCTTCCTGGTAGGACATGTCCTATGTTTTAGGGTGTCTTGGGCTGTCCGGGATAGTTTTTAAACTGCGTTCTGGTTTTTTTTAATAAGGTCTCCTGTAACGCTACTGCATCTTAGTTTTTGTCTTAATAGTCCCAATTCAATTTCAAATATCTTTATTGTAATTTGAAATTGACGTCACTCAATAACCAAACAGAAATTAGTTAATAATCTAGACTAGTAGTCTCCAACTTAACGCAATATATGCAACTCAAATGTACACCAAATATCACAAATGCTGTCTATCCATGGTCACAGATAAAGAATTACCAAACACAGAATAGTCTAAAATTGAACACATTTCCAACACATGCCTAATATACCTAACCATATCCGTATGCCTAACGACCTAACCGTGTTCCAGCGCCGCCATTCCCGCCACAACTGAGCATCGCGTCATCATCCGTGTCGTCCCTGACTCTGCGCCTCAAGCCCTCTGTTGAAGCTGAGCAGTCCCCCGCCGCTGGTTACACAATCCACTACAAGCAGGAGTTCGGAGACTGGGAGACCGTTCAGGTTGATCTCTTATTACATTGTTGTGTCTGTTTGTGAGTGATATTGTAGTGTGGTGACGATTTGTAGCCGCTAAAATTTTCGGTAACTTTAGTTTTTAAAGTGAAATTATCTTCATTATTTTTGTAGATAAAAACGTAAACGTGTAGTTTTGTAATAAAATTTGTTAAGTAAATTAAACTCAATTACTTGTAAATGACGTGTACAATTTTTGATTCGCAGATTCCAAGCAACACTGACACGTACACACTTGAAAATTTGTTCTGCGGATCCAGATATCAACTTTACGTAACCGCTTATAACGGGTATGTTATCATTGTAATATAACTTATGATGATGAATCTTATTTTATGAAGTGGATGTAACACAAAATGTGGGATAAAAAATAAGATACAAGTAGTTAATATTTATAAATTATTGTTCAACAACAACAAGAAATTAGTGCGTTCAAACATAATTTTTTGATTGTAAATCTACATAAATAATGGATAAATATGATAGGGTTGCCAACCGACCTCATTTTAGCTAAGGATCATTTTCAATCGCCGTCCGAGTCTCAAGTTATGCCGCTGTGTCCTATATTTTGTATGACAATATTCTCTGTTGCTCAGCATCGGCACGGGCGAGGCGTCGGACGTGGTGATCGCTCGCACGCGCGGCTCCAAGCCGCCTGTGCCGCGCGCGGCGGACTTCATCGAGGTGGGCTCGTCCTCCGTCACGCTGCACCTCAAGCAGTGGCTCGACGGCGGCTGCCCCATGAGCCACTTCGTCGTCGAGAACAAGAAGAAGTTAGTACTATGTTGTACCTTCCTATTTTATCACGTGACCAAATAATACTTGAGATTTTCAACTTTTTGTATTTTATTTCTTTGATTGTAATGTCGTACCAAATTGATTAAACTAACGCATATGTTAGTTTCGAATGTCGTATTTGACACATCGCCTCGCAATGTCTTGTGATTTTCATGTCCTTGATAATTCAGTTCCAATTTTTATCCACTTATTAATTTCAAATCATCGCCTAAAAAATTTACTTCAATAACTTTATGCAAAGTAATTTAAAATCTATAAGACACAAAATTTAAGTCACACGGTATTCATGATATGTTTACGTCTACAGGGGAGCCGCCGAATGGAACCAAATTTCGAACGCTGTTAAACCTGGAGGAAACTTCGTTGTACTCGGTATAAAAACATTTATATTTGTGATTTTTTTACCATTTTTATTAGTAATGTATTTAAAATGTGTCAATTTTTATTCACTTTACGTTATTATTTATACTTTATTTCAGACCTTGAACCAGCCACCTGGTACGTTCTGAGAATTACCGCACACAACAACGCCGGATTTAATGTAGCCGAATACGAATTTGCGACTCTGACCATGACTGGAGGTGAGAAACATTTTTGATTCTAGACTAACCTTTGATTACAATGATTAAATTGAATAAACTATTTTATAATTATATTCGCTTCGAATTTCTGTATTTAAAAAAAATGTAACGAAAAGGTACCTGAAATGCATCGCCATTCAAAAAAAAACTTATAAAATAGTAAATGTTTTAAAAATTGAATAATGATTACGTGTCCATAAAACAATACTGATCGGCGGCTCGCATTTCAGGTACCATCGCGCCGGCGCGGGAGGTGGGGGGCGGCGCGCTGACGCCGGAGCAGACGCTCAAGATCATCCTGTCGCACCTCAACCTCATCGTGCCCGTGGTGGCGGCCGTGCTCGTCATCATCATCGCCATCGTCGTGGTGTGCGTGGTGCGCGGCGCGCGGGACACGCACCACAAAGGCGAGTTGTCAGTAGTAGTGTGCGACAGGCACGGTGGCGCCGCTGCCGGGCGACGCGGGCGACAAGGAGCTGCCGGCGTGGGCGCGCGCGTGGCTGGAGCCGGAGGTGCTGGTGCCCATCCTGGCGACCATCGTGGTGTTCATCGTGGGCATGGTCGTCATCTGCCTCACGCTGGCGCGCCGCAACACGCCGCACCGCCTGCGAGGTCAGAAGGACGCGTACTGTATGTATGGTGCCATCGCCGCCGCTTCATTTTATTTATTTTTTACATATTCGACGTCATTTCACCATTCGACTAGTCTGTCCTGTAATTCAATTTGAAAATTAGGAATCCTGCAATTATTAAAATAGCCTGTAACATGTTGTTACTATAAAATTACTTAAACTGACTCGATCATGCTAATTTTAATTATCCAGCAAGTATGCAGGATAATTAACATTAAACCATAGGATTTTGGCGCTAAATGGCTTCTTCGCGTATACAATATAAATATAATAAAGTAAATAAGGCCAATAAGCTTAATGTAACAGCTTTTAATCATATCGATGTAATCATCACACGCATGTTCATATATCGGTTTTTATTTCCTCACCTTTTCTAGTTTGGCTGCAATCGCCTCGTATTTTAATATGATATTCCCATATAATAAATAAAAGCTTTAAAATAAAAATGTTTATTGTATAATGCTAACGCTGTCAAAGTATTTAGTCATATACAGTAAAAGGTGAATAATACAATTATTATTAAGTCTTAAGAAAGCAGGAGGATGATTTTGCTGATTAACAAAAAAAAAATTATAAAATTATTCCGACAATGATATTAAAAAAATTGAGATAATGTTTAAAAAAATATTAATAAATTGTAAAAACAATTATGGATGATGTATATTTCTTCATTTTGTGTATCAATTGACTCCAGGATAAATCTCTGAATTGTGATTTTAGATTCTATGTAATTATATAAATAAATCGTATTCAACGCACTGATCAAACGTTGAACCACTAAACAAATTGAGTTAACATTTACAACACAGATAACATTGTAACCTTAGCATCCACTTAGAACGCATTTTGAAGACAAAATATGCTTCGAAATTGCATGAAAAAGTCATATAAGATAGACATGTAATATTTACATGACCGAAGAAACTGTGGACAAATGAGTAATTGTTTACATAGATATAATAATAATTTATAAAAGTTCAAGCACGTATAGCGCGAGTAATTTATCATGCAATAACATGTGTTATATCGTGTGCGCAGATGACGCAGTATACAGCGCAGCGGGCGGCGCGGGAGGAGCGCCAGGAACACTGGACAAGCGCGGTGGACTACGTGATGAGCTCGGATATATCGCACCCCCCAACCGCAAGCTGCCCCCCGTGCCCGGCTCCAACTACAACACCTGCGACCGCGTCAAGCGACAGGCCGTCATTAGTGAGTACCGCTATCCCTTCCCCCTCCAGCTCGTTACACTACGCGCTCACATTCGTACAATCACTCGTATACACGTACACTCACACCCTTACACTCATACACTCACACTCGTTCACGTACACTCATACTCTTACAATGAGTGTAAGAGTATGGGTGTACGTGAACGAGTCAATCATAGCGACACGTATGTTTAACTCAATTATGCATTCCCTCTGAGTTGGGAACTTCCTGAAACAAAATATATGTCCCAATCGTTCAGATATTGTTGTATGTGTATGTTGTACAAAAATGTGTATAATGGTTTAATCATATCACATGTTGATCCTTTTATGTGACTCCAACAAAAAGTACTTAAATTTACATACTCTAATAGTTGTCACATACTAAATGTTGCTGTTGCGGCTTTTCTTTTCGCCGCATTGCAAGAACGGCATTCTTCTACTTTTCAACAGCACCAAACTTTCTTCATAAATAAATTCCTTTCTATGTAATTACTATCTTCCCAAAAATATTTATCTATATATGTATGTATATCTTGATATAGACAAAATCTGTGTATATTTTTATATATTTCTATGATTATTTCCTATTTATGTTATTACATATATTATATATATTATTACATATTATGTGATGGGTATGGGGTATGCGATATTAGGTATTATTGATTTATCCTTATCATAAGGATTTATGCATAATGTAAAGGTAACTATATTAAAAATCTCGTGTAAAATTAATTAAAAAATATATTTTTTCAATAATAAAGGTAATGTCTTTGAAGATTTAATTAGTCACGTCTGTCATATTGTTACTCACGGATATTTTTATACAACCACATGTAAAATTAAGATTTTTTTTCATAAAAAAAATATTGTGGATATTGCATTATGAATCGTATATCTACAATTCAATAAATGATGCGGTCACCAACATCTACTGCAAGACTTACGTAACAAATAAATCAAAGTGTTTCATCAAAATATCTGCCCGAGGAGACATCTTGAAATATCACAGGTATCATACAAAATTATAATAATATAGATATTTCTTACCGCTTCTTCCTACATTACTTTGTGCACGTTTAACTTTACTTTTAGCACGTACCCCTCTTATTTTATCGCTTTTTCATTATTTTAAAGGTTACAAAACAATTTTTTTACCCTCAAGAAAAATGCTTGTAGTTTTTCATTTAAACTCCTGCAATAGGGTTCTCTTTAAAATATGTTGTATTTAAATTTTAATTCCTAGATTATAGTTACCTAAATTTTAATTATTGGTGGAAGTCGTAGTTCTATATGTTTTGGCTTATTCCTCTATGTTATTTTACTTCTTATGATTATTTTTTAAATATTCTTTTTATCACTATTAATAAATAGAGGATACGCCAAAACATACAGGTCCTTAAATGTTAGTAAATCGGTGTACGGTACTACTCAATGTATCTCACAATTCGATCGAAAATTAATTTATACTTATAACAAAACTTTGTCGTCAATTCAAGTGGTGCACAGGCGCGGTCAGATTAAAATTTTTGAGGGGTCAGTAATTGGAGTATGTATATATATAGTACAGTCATTTGGGCTATTTCTTATAGGTATGCTATATATCAATGTGTAGTAAATAGTCCTCAGAACAGTCACAGCATTTTTATTTCAATGGTAAGATTAAGGTAAAAAAAAAAACAATTTGACATGTATGATATCGATAGGGCTATGGGCCCTATCCCCTTCAGACCGCGCCTTATAGTGCAGTAACGTATAAAAGTATCGAAATATTAAAAATATCGAACGGTGAGGTACTGTGAGTGTTCGGGGCTCGCATGTAACGCGGTAGTGTGGTCCAGTGGGCGCGCACTCGACGTGGGACCCGCGCCGCCACCACTACGAGCGCGTGCGCCGCCTTCGACGCGCCGGCTCCGGCGACACCATCTCCACAGGTATGCCGGCGTAAGCTCGGAGACGAGGATGATACGGACATTTTAAATATGCCAGTTACCTACAGTGACCGTCGATAGGAGAAAAACTGAAAATATGCTTCTTAAACTTAAGCTTCTTAAACCAATAATATAAGCCACTATGGGTCACGTTGCCTGATTTAAATAAATAAATGAAATAAGCATGTCGGTGTCATAAGATTTTCTCTAAGTTCACGGCTAAGTTTTGATTCCAAAAAAGTCTCAAAATAAGTCATCATTATAGTTGTTAACTATAATATTAACTAAAATACAAAAAGTTACAGTATAGTTAGAGTTACAATAAAAAAGCAAAGAAATAAAAATACAATTGTATGTATGTGAAAGAAAAATTATTTTGATTTTACCATTCTCGTTTCCGGGTTCTACGACCGAAAAGCTTGCCTTGCTTCGTAGTAAATAAACCCACATTGGTTTTGTGTTAAGTTTTAAGTATGATCATTCAATAAATTTCTTTAAGAAGTTTCAGTTTCAGTTATTATTATAATTCGAGTATTTATTCTAAAACTTAACGTAAAAACTTACTGTAGCTCTTTACTAAATATTACATAATTATTATAAGTATTAATTAGTACATAAAATAAGTACCTATACTAACACCGCGTATCCTTCATAAGGTAAGAGTGACTTTGTAATTTGATTGTTGAAGTTACTGTTTTATTGCAAGTTTTAAGTTATATCATTTGCTTTATTTCTAACACCAGTTATTTTTTTTTGCGGTTTAAATATATTTTACTCATATAAAAATATTTAATATAATAAAAATATTTATGTATTATATACTTGTATAAAATTTAGGTAGAAAAGTAAAATCGGTTTTATTTATTGTTTTATTATCTTAGTGTTTGTGTGGTTTTTTTCTTTATTACTAAAATACATATAATTTACAAACAACCCCCTCGTTTAATCGTGTTAAGTATGTATTATATTATTCGTATTTTTTTAATTGATCAGTAGGTAATGATAATATTTCGAAAAGAAAACTAAGAAAAGGTTGAGGCGTGTATGTGAAAAACAGGATAATTACTACTGACGTCAACACTATCTATTCTAATTTTGGAAACAATATACGAAATTGTAATTGTGTTGAAGTTTAATTAAATTTCCAATTTTGCAAATCTTCCAGCAATCGACGCAATAATCAAGCTCAACACTAACATTGATAACATTGATACAGGCATGGAGGACGAAATCTGCCCGTACGCCACGTTCCACCTGCTCGGCTTCCGCGAAGAGATGGACTCCAGCAAGGCAATCGCGTTCCCGCACCACCACCCGTCGCACGCCGGCACGCTGGCGCACCCGCACCCACACCCGCATCCCCACCACCCCGCGCACTCGCGCGCCGGCTCGCAGAGCATGGTCTGTATTATAGGAAACTTATTTTTCAAATAAAGCCAATAGGGGAGTATTACATAACCGGCTTGACTGCCGGTCTAGGGGGACGCGAGACGTGAGGTGTGGCGCGGGAAGCCTGTCTTGCACCGGCGCGAGATACTATAATTATACGACTCTATATACGGTTACAGTTTAAAATCACTTTATTAAACACTAGCAGACCGGCCCGGCTTCGCACGGTAATCCCAACTTTTTGAAGATTTAATATAGCCTATGTTCACCGGAGATAGCCTAGCTTCCCAACAGTGAAAGAATTTTTGACATTGGTCAAGTAGTTTTGGAGCCTATTCAATACAAACAAACAAACAAATATTTCCTCTTTATAATATTATATTAAACATTAACAAATTAATTAAAATTATTCTGCCGTACGCTATATCGCTCTTTTAATTATTATTATAATTAAATATGTATTACTTGTAAATAGCCACGAGCCAACAGCCGCTACGCCCGCAAGAACTCGCAAGGAGGACAAAGCGCTATCTACTCTACCGCTCCCGAGTATGACGACCCCGCTACCTGCGCTGAAGAAGACCAATACGTAATTTCTTAGATTAATTTATTTTTAAAGATTTATATTTATAACAGTAAACTCGGTCTACTAGTATTATCTTTCTCGTCTCGTCGTTTATCGACAACAAACTTTACCCAATTTCAGGCACGAATGTGGTTGTTTTTCCAAAAAAAAAAACACATGGAACGCAGCTTCAATAATCGCAGGTCGATTCCTGCCTGATCAAAAAAAAGATCTGTCCTATGTCATACAGATATTAGTCGTGGTTTAAAGGGTTGTTCCCAATAGTCCGACTGGTGGTTCGATTAGTCTGACCAATGGGAATTTTATTTCCCAGTGGTCCGATTCAATGGATTTCGTTTAAAATACAGTCTTGTGCAAAAATGTTATTTAAACTAATATTATAAAAACTCGTGTTTTAGTTTTCAAAATGAC
>DVXP01000005.1:0-45452 GCA_018235645.1 Junonia grisea | reverse complement strand
ACTAAGTTATTTTGCACAACCCTGCAATATCTCGCACAAAAAATTTGGACCCGACAGGTGGGTTTTGGGCATAGGGATACGGTTACTTCGTCATCTTGCATTTGCACTCACCTGTTGGGTTGTTATGTATATGTAGCGTTTTTTTCGTGGCACACGATAAGCGATTCCTATTTTGAGCTGGGCAGCGAATGTGTTAACTACAGTCCTACATGTTACTATTCAATCTGTATAGAAAACGGTAAGCCTTCTTGAAATTTATTTCAAAATTAAAAGTAGGGATTTTATTAAATTTTATTAAAGGTAAATCTTCGCATCTTTACATTTACGTTAAAACCAGGCTTCCTATTGTTCAGTAGTTCCTTTAATTTAAAAGTCACTAAACTACTTTTTGACGTCGATTTTACGATATTGTGTACCTACCCACTTTATAGTCTTTTAAAGAAAATTTAAATCATTTAATTTGTGTTGTAAAACATTTTATTATTTTTTTATCTATTCAAGGAAGAAGAGAGTGAAAGGCAGGACTAAAAGCCATGAAATATGAATAAAAAAACTGTTACTCTTTTCCTAGGGTAACTTATAATAAGTAAGAAAACCTTTACGTCGACGACCTAAAAGCCAAAAAGTCATTTAAGGATATTCATAGGAATAGGAAACTGGAGATTATTAGGTATAAATTTTATTTGAGTACAATCCCCGCTATCGAAATCCCATTAATAAACCATTCATCAGAAGAAATTCTACACCCGGATTTATATTACGAAATTAGAGAAGAGTAGTGAATGCTAAATAAATTCTTATAGGAAAAACATGCAGTTGGTATTACTTGCTTATTTTATATTTTAAAAAATGTAGAGCCGATCATCTATCAACTTTTGAACAGCCTTTTTGTCCCAATTAGGAACATTTTGCATGACGTAAGTTGAAGTTTCAATATAGTATTGCATGTGACGTGAAACTATTGTAATATTCTCATGCATTTAATGCACTCATCGTAAAATTTGACGTCATCGCGTTAAATTGTTGATATAATTACCTTTATAAATTAATTTCCACTTATCTTATTAAGTGTTATAAATCCGGTATTATAAACTTACTATTAATTATCTTTACTAAGACATGCAGTAGTGTCAGTCAGGCCAATGCAAAAACATATTGACTTGTATGTGTTTTCTCCTATTAATCCGAAAATTGAAGTTAATTGAATCAAACAGACTACGTATTAGCAGTTAGTATAGTGAACAGTTTTCTGCGAAGCTTTGAGGCTGTGGAGTAAAGAAAATAATCCGAGACACGACGAAATATTTAATTCTTTTCCCTTTCATACATTCTTTTCTAAATTCGTCATAAAACTGTCGAGAGCACATTCATTTAATTATACATTATTACTTAACAAGACCTCACACGGCGGTGTGACTTGAACTACATTAATTTATCTGTACAATGATAATTACGAGACCTTTAATTATTACAATTATATAGTTTAGAAGAATTTCTAGATGATGTCTACTGAAATTATATAATTTACACGTTACAACTATCTGAAAAGCAGCTTTGTGTTTTTTAGGAATTTTATCACCGGAAACTTTAAAAAGCATAATTTTTATTTGACATAAAAATTATAATTTAAATTTTGTAATAAATAACTTGATCTATGAAAGTTTTTTCGGACTCGATTAATATATTTTTTTTTAATTAAATCAGTTAATTGTTGCTTTTCAGACAATTAAATAATTTATCTATATATTAGAAAATGGCATAACAACTTAATTCGCGAACATTGAAATGTGCAGGAATATTTTAAATACAAATTGGAATCTTGGTTAAGATATGGCCACATTTAATAGAAATAAATTTTACAAATTATGACATCAGATATTTTTTGTAGCAAGATAATTAATATTCAGCTATCATTCTTTAATCTATCACATACACAATTAAATTAGGTACATTTAAGGATTAGTATTCATAAGGCTTTTATAATAGAGCATTGTCTTCTAAAAATGACAAATGATATTGCGAAATAAACAAGCGATTTAATAATTACTCATGTGGCCACACCCTTACAATCGAATTGCTACCGACATACGGAGATATCTAAGAGATGCCCTGCACTTATGTAGAAATTCGGTCACCTAGACGAGGTCGCCATTTTGTACAAAACACCTATACACTCTTATAATGTTACGGACAATACAGATTTAATGAAATAGATTCAAGTAAATTACTAATTTTAAGATAGAACATTCATTACATAGATATAAGATAAAATAGGGAAGATGTAGCTAGTAACTTTAATAGTAATGCTATAGTTACATTCTAAGACTGAATGATTTCCACGTTTCTACATCTCGTATAGTTTTCTATTACATCAGGTATCTATAACACCATAATATTATATTAAACGTCTGTACAGTGTACATCTAATTCACGATTCAATTCGATGTACTAGAGCGAGATACATGTTATATTTATTACATAGAATGTCATATTCGTGTATATAAATAAATAATAAAATATTCAACTAAAACAAAAAATAAAAAAGCAATAGACAGGCCTAAGCGAACAGTACAATGAGTCAATAGAGGACAATATTAATGCACTTGCCCATACTACCTAATTTATTGATTATAACATCAACTTCAATAGTTTCAAAAAAGTCATAACAGTAACTTAATGTATAATTCTACTGGAACCGAGTTAAAGCTTTGTCAGAAATCCATAATTTAAATAACAAAATTTACGAATAATGAGAAAAAGAAAATAAACAGTAATAAATATTTGATCATATTGCGAATATTGACAATATTTTCATATGTACGGATAAATCGACGTCGATGCTACGTTAATATTAGGCCCGGCGATGTGTCGACTGTCGACTTATCGGTCCAACCCCATCGCACTCCACACAGATTTATAAAACTGCCACCAAAGCAACCCGAGTAATTCAACAATTTGGTAACGAAAATAAAAGTTAACCATCCTCTGAACAGCGAATACAACAATAAAGCAGTCTCACGAAATATTTTACAAAATTAATTTTTAATAAACTATCTAGATACAATAATTCATCGGTGACGCTACCATTTTTTTCGAATTTCGATGCTTAAATGATCTCAAACACTTATGTATTCGACGCTATGCTAGATATTATCAATATCAGGAATCGTTATCTACTTATGTACTTAGTCTCGTTAAAATTACAGAAAATAATTTCGTAATTAATACTATACACAAATCGACAACACAATTATCTTACTATGAGATTCTCTGGGACTCGCGGCGCACCGGTGCGGGTCCGGAAAGCGTCCACATTACGTACGAAACGGTACAGCGATACGATACTTTCCTCGAGTCTTGGGTAACAACCTGACGAACCTTACGGATCTTAAGTACGTCCATCGAGCACAACACACTTGAGTCCTTCATGGAACTTTTCCTCCGTCTGATTTAGCTGGCTATACCGTGGTGAAGGGGGTAAGTCCCAGAGAAAGGCGCGGGTCACTGATGGTGCTTGGCGGGCGGGGCGTGGTGCAGCGCCACGTGGTGCGGCGCGTGGTGGTGGCCCGCGTGGTGATTGTGGTTGTTCGCGTTTGAATTATTGTTATTGTTTTGAGCCGCCTGCGCCGCTTGCCGCTGCGAATTCTTCTTGTTCTTCATTCGCCTATTTTGAAACCATATCTTGACCTGTCTCTCTGTGAGGTTAAGATTCCGCGCCAGTTCCCATCTTTTCTGCTTCGATACGTACGCATTAAACAGGAACTCTTTCTCTAGTTCGAGGGTTTGGAACTTGGAGTACGGTTTGCGTTTTTTACGCACTGTGACCTGACCAGTCCAATCTAAGGGGTTCGATGAGCCGCAACCGACGCCGACGCCCACCGACATCGATAGTGATCCTGCACAAAAGAAAGAAATGTAAGAAGAATATCATAACCTAGTTTAAATTAGAAATACATCTATACATTGCGGGGAGAAGTGCAAATGCACTTGTTTTCACATTTGTTTCTGATGCATGTCAAGAAATATAAATTTAACATGTAATATTATAAACTGGAACAGTTGCGAATACATTGCGGTAGGTTTAAATTACTCGAAAGCCCACAGCGCTGCGTGACCGAGCGCTTAGAATAATTAGCTATTTCTATGCAGCGCAGAAACAATAGTAGCTACGGTGCGTTAGAAGTTGCATATAGCTCAATTTATGTGAGCGGTCCTTTTGATGAGATCATCGCCTATAAACTTTGTATTCGGACCACGACCTTCTCGATATTCGATGCTGGCAACTGCACCATTTCCTATAACTCAGTACAGTGTTCTCAATGTTGCGAAATAGATGCTGTATTGTCTAGCGGATGAGCGCTAGTCGTTGCATAATTCATCTAAATATTTCCTCGCAATGTGTTCTCTTTGTACAACCTGCCAGTTAAATCGTATAGTATAAGTCACTCTTCATAAACCTCAATTGCTTTGAATAGGTTTAAATAAGCCGGGCAAACAGTTAGTAACTAGTAAGGCGACGCGATCATTTGTTCACTAATCATTTCCATTTCCTCATCTTGATTTACGTTAGAAAGCTCTATTGCTTTACTAGCACGCTGCGATTGTGCTGAGTTTTTGAATTCATATTTATGGTTATAATAGTGCAATGACGACGAATAAATTTTCAAACAAGATGGATATTTCTATGTGACGTGAGATTTATAGTCAGTTGAATTTCTACCGATTAGATATATCTAAATACTGCCCTACGACAACTTCATCTCATACAATGAATTATACCTATTTATTTAATTTTTATTTTATATAAGTAATTGTTAGCAAGGCAATCAAACGGGACTTACAATGTAACCGATTAATTATTTATGTTCTAGAACTTATTGCTTAGCGTGTTTTAACGAACGCGAACGACTGCTATATTTAATTATAATATTGAAAGTTAAATTATTATTATTTTTATATCGGCTATTTCCGCTATAGATTCTTTACTTGGGATTAGAACATTTTCAAAAGTTAAAGTTTATAGTTAATTTTTGAGTAGGTATACTCTTATTATTAAAAATCTTTTTAGCTCTACATTATAGTTATTATATAAAATATTTCTATAAAATCGTTTTTATCCTTTCACTCTTTAGAAGTAAAACGGTTACATTTATATTGGAACCTCTTTGATATTTTAAATGATTATTTTTAATATGAGCAAATCAGTGTTTGAAAGGTATCGAGTTAGAGAAACAATTGCTCAAATAGAAGATAATGACAAGTCGAGTTGTCAATTATATGAGGATAGGTAGCGATCAGGGGCAATAAAAGTGCGGGTTCCGTTCGACCGTAAAAGCTACCTACCCGACCGCGGCTCGACTGTCTTGTATATCCTTTACGAAAACAATTTGCACCTTAAAACTTACGGGAATAAGGTTCTAAATCCTTTGCATTAACATCTGACATTTGTATCTGTGTCATTTCAGTTATCGCTTTAAAATGACATGCTGTTTTGCAAAATCGTGTCGTATGAATAATTTTTTCGTGCTAATAAGAGGATGATGCTTTCAAAATGTCATGCCCTATTATTATGTAATAGTTAACCCGACGACGTTAATTGGGAAAAACAAAAATTTAAGAATTTCATTATGTCTATTTTCATCTAATCAGATTACATAGGTACCTATAGATAAATTTCTACGTTATGAATTCTTTAATTACTAGAGCGTATGAAGAAAGCGGAACTGGTTCTGCACAGTCTTGCTCTCGAACAGAACTTAACTGTTCCTCAGACCGTAGGCCATAAATGCACAAATCAAAGTCAATGTCAACCTCAGGTGGGCCGTAAACACACAATCATAAAGTGACGCGAACACACATATAACTTTTTCAACAATTGTTTCCTTTTAATGGCCCATTATATGCGCGTTTTACGCAAAATTATGTCAAGTTACACCTCCGCCGTAACAGCGGTACGATAAACTCATCTTTACGGTTAGGACGATCGAAAGCGAACTAGCGACCGTTTATGAATGGAGGCTTTTTATTGCTCTCATATTGACATGCTCGTGCCTAATTACAACTCACTAGCGATTTGGGGAAGAAACCAGTATTATTATTGCATATCTATGACGTAGTTTTACGATATCATAAAATTGATATACATCTACGACAGGCGTACAAACGTCTCGGATGCGTTTCTCGCCCGGGACTCTAGTTTTTTATCGCCTCATCAGCCTAAACAGTGTTTATTGTAGCAATATTTGGTTTATTGCCACTACTCAAAGATCGGTTTATTGTCTTAACGCTCAGGTATCGTGTTTATTTATTAGTTATACATTTTTATTAGCGCTTTATTTTATGTAAACTTTAATTTATTGTCGGCAGTATAGCGCCGTTTAACATTGCCTATAAAACGATGCTTACGGTTCGTTTTTAAACATTTGTAGCACGTGTTTCGTTCATTCATCAAATTTATGGTGCGCTGTGGGAAAATGTTTTGATTGTGAGCCGTTTTACCTCTGAAGGAATACAGCTAGTCTGCTACTGGTCATACAAATATCTTACTTATTTTAATAAGATTTATAGTTCATAACACGTTGAAAAATTGATTTTCTTATGATAGCTGAAAAAATTGGTTTTGACGTGTACCTACGTCAAAATTAGTTTTTATTTTTAAATAAATCAAATATGGGTTCAATAATTGCAATACCCACCTCTATAGCCCAGCCCACATGTTTAATCATTACCTTCGTTGCGGTTTCAATTTAAAAAGTGCAGTCACGCAAAGTATGCAACCAACTGATAATGATAAACGTGTTGCTCGCACACAATCAAACACGTTCGTGTGTGCGTGCCTCACACATAGGCAACGCGCGGAGCTGTGTGCGTAACGCGACTGCCATCTAGCGGCAAGCGGTGCCACCCACACTCACAAGGGTCAAGGTTGATAAACTCATAATATAATATTTACAAATCTATTAATCTGTCTCCAAATTCAGACTGATCTTATTAAATAAATTATAATAACTTATGAAATGCACATAACACTTTATATTGAATATCTGGATTTCTATACTCGAACACTGAGTTTTGATACTACATTATGTTTACAAATATGAACAATGTTTGCAACACATGCTAGTTCGATAAGTTTAGTTAAAAATTACAAGCACTTATAAGATCGAACGTTACATAAAACGTGACCTCAAAGTTCAAGTAATTATCGTGTTTTTTTTTATGAATAAAAAAAAACTTACCAGGTAGAGCACTTGGTGGTGGATACGGAGCGCTGGTGACCGATTCCGGCGCATAGTTTCGCAGGCCATAGGCGTCGTGAGAGAAGCCGGACGCCTCTGAGACAGCTGTCCGGCGTTCATCACCACCGACGTAGGACAAGGGCTGGTCCCCCCGCGGAGCGCCATAGGGGTAGTTCCAACAGGGCTGTGAAAAACCTTGATGACAGCCGTCAGCATAAGGTTTATATTCTCCTCCACCTGTCGGCCAGAAGGGTAACGCAGATTTGCGCTCCCTTTCGACGGGCAGGTTGTAGTAAGTCGGCGCGGTGGGGTACTGGTGCTCGAAGGACCCGGGAGCATCTGGCGGGTAGCCCCAGCCCTGCTGCGCGTGCCGAATGACCCCCGGCTCGGGCTCGTAGCGCTTGGCCGGGATGTGCAGCGGTTGCGGCGGGTTGGAGCCCACGGAGGCGGGCGAGGCGCTGGAGGCTGACGGGGGCGCGGCGGCGGGGGCGGCCGGGGGCGAGCCGCCCGGGGGCGACGCGTGCGCCTCCTCGTAGAGCGCGCCGCCGACGCCGTTCATCATGCTCCACCAGGCCGGCCCGGCGGAGTGCCCGGAGGCGGGCGCTGGCGACGCGGCGGCCGCGTCGCAGGGCGCGCCGAGGCCCCCGACATGGTTGTCAGGGTACAGGGTGGCGGCCGGGCAAGCCACGGGTGAGCAGGAAAGGGGCCGGCAGTTCACGCGCGCCGCGGGCACATCGCACCACGCGCACACGCGACCACGCAGGAGCGGCACATGAAAGTCAAAACGCGGTTCCCGATTTAGCTAGCCAGTCGGACGAGAGACGACCGCAGCGGCCCGACACACTCGAGTAGTCACTCGAGGCTACTGGAAAACTTCGGATAGCGATGCCCGTCAGCAGACAGACGAGCACAGATGGGTTTGTATAACCTCATAAAAACTAAGTCCAAATACCACGAAACAGTTCTTTTCGATAAAAATTATAATTTTTTCTTAAATGAATTTAAGTCGTAAAACGCTCAATATTAACTGAAAAGTTCTGCGAGGCACCAGTTGTAAATAGTTTGTATAGCGGCGAGCACAAAGTCGCGAGTGTATCGTAATGCGTGCGGGACGCTGGTGAGTAACACGAGACGCGCAATCAGCGGCGCGGTCGAGCGCGGAGTGGCGGCGCGCGGCGGTGCGCGCTCGAGGACGGAGCACACAGGCGCGCGACGCGGCGCCATCTAGCGGCGGGCGGACACGTTACCCGCTGCACCCGACCGCCCGCCCGCCCGGCACACGACTCTACGTTTATAGATTTCAGACTTTTTTCTATGTTTCAAATTGTTCTTTTTAAGAATATTATCTTATTTTTCTTTATTATTATGTTTTATTGATTGACTGTTCGGCTTTCCTCATGGAATTTAAATACAAATTGCATAATCATTTAATTTGTATTGTAAAAATATTATGGCAAATATTAAAACAAATGTATTAATAAATCATTATTTGCAATACAAGATTTAAATCTGTAAGGCAAAATCTATTTACACTTCGTACTCTATTAAATCCTGGAAGGGTTGTCAAAGAACAGTAGCGCGGGTGCGGTTGCGTAGTAAAGCGATTAATGGAGGCAAAATAGCCATAAACTGCCGTTTAACCAAACTGCAAGCGTCACTCGACCATCACCGAGTTGCCACCAATAAAAAACGCGAGACTTTATGACGGCAACTCACTCACGTTTTATTGAGAGTATAAACTTAATTTTATCGTCTGTTAATTTTACCACAAATAATCATAGGTAATAGACATCATATAAAAACAATGTTGCATGTCAATGGCAAGGTCGCTGAATAAAATTTTTAGATTTTGTTGTAAGAAATAATTTCGCTTTTCATTTTCTCCTTTCATCGAAGTACAATGGCGCTTAGTGCGATATAGACTAATTATTTGTTATCCAACAGTGTGAATAAATTGGGGACAAGACCTCAGAGTCGTTCAAGGCACACACCCTTCTTAACACCGGAGTCGAAGGGAACAATGAGCAACCAATAAATCTACTCACAATATTTCACACCTATAGAAGCTACATGTTCTGTTTACACAAGACACGGCTATAAAATGTGTCAAACGAACAAAAGTAAAAACATACATAACACGCTAAGTAATGTTATCACTCTTGTTAACATTTATTCTTCTGTTATTATGGTAATTGAAAACCGACTTGTCAAAATAAAATATGTGACTCAAGCAAAGGACTAATTTCCCACACGGCCTTACACGGCAAGTAATTATGACTCGACAATAGAAGCTGTCGTTAATATGAAACCGATAAATTTTACGAATTATGTACGTGTCTACAGACTTTATAACAAAGATTACGTTAATACAGGTCTCTGTTATATGTATGTATTGAAGCGAAAGAATTTTGAATTGGAATTGATAACACAAAATACATAAATATGTACTTTAGCATTAATCAACAGCATTTTATTACTTTTAACGATTCTTCTACGACTAATTAATAAACAAAGCTACATTATTGCCATGTACCTACATTATTGTATTCATATAGGTAACTACATAAGTGTCCAAATGGACATGTAAAAAAGTTTGTAAAAGAAGGTATCTAGATGAAAACCAATGAAAGCAACGCACATAGTTTTAACTGAGGCGTTGAATGACAGTAACAAACATAGGAACAAGTGTGCGTTCAGCCGAGCTATAAATATTTACGTTAGGAAACTCTCGGCCAGCGATCGGCCATGTTGTAAATAAAAGTGCGTTTTCTTATCTCGAACATGTGTTGCGCAAACGAAATGGGGCTAACGTGGGCATAAACAATTGTTTTTAACTGAAAATTTTGTTTTTAACATTAGTAGATGCTATGTGCCTTTGCTTTATTTGAAGCTTATGATTTTAATAAAAATTAGAAGAAAAGATAAAAAAAATATTTACCAATTTTTTATTTAAACGAAAATGCTCTACATTTAAATTTTACTCTGATTTTAATTACAGAATTCAATAATAAATATAAATTAATGAGAGTTCAACGTAATCATGATTATGCGTAAGCATTTAATTAAGAAATCTCAGCCAATGTGAAATTAAAATTAAAAAAAAAAAACAAGATTATTCGTTACGGCGAATCGTAAATAACAGTTTTTTAACATCTCGTCTGTTATTTACCGGTTCACATTAAAGCACATTATCGATTTTTCAGATTAAAAGGAGGTCGTAACTTATCGTGGTACTTGGACTTGATTTTTTAACTCTCAATTAATTTTGCATTTTTATATCCTATATATAAAGAGTATATTTGAACACAACGGTACTTGGATTTTATTTAACGTCACTGAAAATTTAATTACTTAATTAATACTCGTTTTTTTTCATAGTCAACTTCAATATTTAAAATAGAAATAATTACAAATTATGCGTAATATTTCTACTTTTTATATCAGTAACGAGCAGAAAATATTAATTTCCTATTATTTCAAGGAACGCGGCGAAGCAAGTAGTTACACATATTTTTATTTAAATAGACACTATTAATTTTTTATCAGATTGTAAAAGTGTAATTTACGGCCTAAGGTCTGGGCTGGATTTTTCTACGCCAAGATATATAGTTATCTAAGATTGTCACTTAGGTGTTATTGAAAATTATAACAATTCTGATAATATTAGAAAGGTGTTTTATATTTGAATGAACTAATAGAAATATATTTTATACTGAAGATAAATTTTCTATTAACACATCCACTAGTGGAGTTGGTATTAGATGCATTACAAATAGCCATTTTTTCATTCATAAAGACTATGTAGAAAACTAGGAACGTACTAAAATACTTTTCAGTGTAATTATATTTCAGCTTTGATAATGGATAATAAAAATGAGTAAATAATCACCTTGTCGTAAACTGGCTAGTGAAGTCTGTGTAAACGGGCACGGTAACCTGTAAAAAATGTTTTTATAAATTATACTAACATATTTTCATAGATTTTTATCTTTTAAAATTTTTAATAAACCATAAATAATAAAACTGGAATTTATAAAAACAATAATTTTAGATTATTAACTTTAAAACCAGATTGAAGCTAAAAATTAGCATAAAATGTCAATATTATACTAATGAAGATATCAAACATATTATGGCATTCAAATCTTATACCATACAAAAATAGCTATTCCGTGTCTACTGGCGGAGCAAGTATGCGGCTTAAATCATGGCGGCGTACAGCGGCTAGAGAACGTTACCTAGTTTATTTTCGAGCCACCACGCCCCGCCATCCCATTGACAAAGCTACACAATTCCACCATTTTATTCTCTAACTTCGCTCGATACGTATAAATAAATCCTTTCTAAGTCATTCGATACGGCGCAAAGTCACGAAGTTTACATAAAATAGGTGATTTGCGCCGATTGCCACGGTTTTTTCCAGTTCCCCGAGGGTGCAGAGCGCACCTACTTATATATGAACGCGAAAAAAAACATGTTTACAGGCTTTTTTCACTTTTAACGATCTCTGGCTTTACTAGACATGTTAGCGATCGTAAATCACGTTTTGTGCTTCGTAACAATTACATGTTTTCTTAATGATTGATTTAAAACAGTTTATATATGTAGCCACACGCGTCTCGAGACGCCGGTAAAATACGATCACATCAAGGTTAGATATACAAGAAAGTATTTGCTGATCTTTAATCATCTTAAGACTAGCTAACACGAGGGGAGGGTCGGTAAGTAGGTACAGTTAACTTGGAAAACTTCAGTCGTATTCCAAAACTTCGCCGACGTGCTCATTTAAGTTTACCCCGAGACCAGGTTTGTTTGAAATACTATCAGGTATCGTAATATAGACGGACATTTTGTTAACTATTTTTTCCATGTGTAAATGACAGTAGAAAGATGGCGTACTACACTCCAGTTGACATTTACGACTTTATTCCAAAGCAAGCCGCAGGCGAGGCAAGCGGTTGCATTTTAACCATTATAATGGGACCTTCCCCTTTAAAGACTGATTTCATTATATGGGAGAAATGCAGTATACAGAATAGTATTCGAGTATCAATTTATATTGGTGGGTTGTAAGTTTCAATAACTCTGGTGACAGGACGAGTTTGGGGCACATAACAACTGTCAGGTCGCGTTATCTCAGCCACAAGTACCTTTGAATTGCTCGTCTCCCACGGTCATACAGAACATACTTCTATAATTTTGTATTATCTAAGAATATGTATCACTTCATTATATCACTTACAACTTACCTACTAATTAATGCATATCTATACATATAAAGTATCAAAATAGAAATACAATAGCACGAAAACTAAAGACGAGTAGGTACCTACTACTGCTTAAAAGGAGATATCTGAAGATACAATAACATAAACAAATAGATGAATTTGCGTCAAATAAGACATTCGCAATAATAATATCGGGGGAGGAGGTCCGAAAATTTAATGGTGCGAAAACTGACTGGATCATATCACCGCGTTTACGACACGATGTAAACGGCCGATTCATTTGCAATTCTAACTGCGATTTAGCGCTTCGACGTTTCTCCTCAAAACAACAGACATATACCAACTGGTTTTACGAAAGCACTTATGTTATATATGAATACAAATTCGATTATTTGTTTTGTTGAATCCATTTATTTTGCATTTGATATTTTAATCCATGAATAGTTGTGTGTATAGAAAGAAAACTGTAAAATTTTCTTTACCACTTTGTTCGAATATATAAGATTTTTTTAATAGATAAACATATATGAATACTAATTGAATATGACTCAAATATACTATATAATATATAGAACACTCAGATTAAAAGCACTTACTAAAAACGACTCGTACGTTGAGCACTATGAACGTAAATAAATGAATTTATATACAAATATTCTAAAAATATTTTCCTCCAATATCTGACAAATTGCTATGTAGTAAGGTTCTGCTTACAATCTAATTGTGAAAAACGTTCCCATCGGAATCCGATCCTACCTACCGCCTTAGGCCATACCCACACATTCTACATACTAAATATCGATCGGCCGGTGGTCCTTGTTATTCAGTATTCGATCCGTTTCCATATGTCCGATGCTATCTACAAGGACATACGTATTATTCGTCGTATGCTCCGGAATAGATCGACAGATATACGGGGCAATCGGTATATTAAAATGTTCAGAGCGTACGTGAAAACGTAGTATTGATCTTATTTTAAAATCCTTGTTTTTTGTAGTAAAACGCCCTTGAGGTTTTTAAAAACTTCTCCAATGAATAAACCTGTAAAATATCGTATAACAGAAATTTTTTCGTGATTTATCTGTTTGTATTAATTAGATAATTATTAAACCTTCTTTACCCTCTCTTTTAATTCATATCTTCGTGTTTCACAACTAATTAAAAGATAAACATCTTACTATAAACATTTTTTCTTAATGACGATAATCTGATGAGATTGAAATGTCAACATGAATATAATAATCGCAACATTGTAGAATCGTTTATGCAAAACGATAAATAAGCGATTTGAATAACTTGAGCAAAAAAATATTTTATTTATGATACCTACATTTATAAATATTCTTTATATGTCTCGGTATATATAATATCTTACAATATTATACGAACACAATATACGATGTAATAGTCTTCTTTGTTAATAAATATTTATGATTCAATTTAAATAGTTCTTATCGATATTATAACATTTAATAAACGTTAACTTTAAAAAACCTACTCGTGTGTTGCCTGAGTAAATTAAAGTAAAATATTATTTATATGCAATAAAAACTATATAAACGAGTAGGCACCTACTTACTAGTCTTAAACTACCTATTAATTTAGCAACTTATTACATTTTTAATTATTAAATATTAATATAAAATGCTATAAAGTTTAAAACATACTACATACCTACAAGATACCTACATTTAAACGTTTCTTACACGCTACCTTTATAAGTACATATATATACAGTAAAGCTCGTGATCAGACGGTCCGAGGGTTCATGCAATAAAAATGCAAATGCGTTCGCATGAATTTCGACCGAGGCATGTCTGGATGCAGATATACTTATACCTGGCCGTTTAAAATTCCTTATATTCGGATAACTTCGACGTGAGTATAAAACTAATGTAAGAAAAAATCAGTTTCCTTAGGCTATAAAAAGCGTAAAGTTTTGGCAACAGCTACAAACGGAATGGTTTAACCGCAGGTTGACGTATAAACACGATCGTATGCGGATATTTTTTTAATACGGACGTGTTGGTTAGGTGTATATTTATATACATTATATACCTACATATATTATTTATTTAAAAAAAGAAAACATTTGGGAAAATATATAACACAATGCCCTTAGTGTACACAAAATGTTGTAATAATATCACAAATATAAATGTAAAAAATAAGTATGTAATGTAATCCTTTTTCAAACATCTGACACTTCAGATTGGCATAAAAAATAAACTTGAAAGTCTCTGCAACTGCAACCTATAGGTACAATTTTTGTTAAAGCGCTTACTGCAGCTATGTCGCAAAGCTTGTTACTTTTCACATAAAAATATCAAAATTTTAAACAGAAAATTATTTACTCGTGTCTGACACCTGACACCTGGTTATTATTATGTTTTTATGTATATTACGACTTATGAACATATTTTGAAATAGCTACAGAGATATTGATAATAAATAACAATAAGCTTATTACAAAAATGTCGATTGCTGCATTTTTGTTACACAATTTTTTGACGTAACAAAAATATTCATAGATCTTTTTCTATGAAATTCATAGATATTCTAAGTTTTTTAAATAACTATTCAAACACTGAATCAGTAATGAGTTAATGATCTGAAACCGTAACATATAGAGACTTAAATTTACCAGGAATTTTCTTTTCTGTGTGAAGACCCACTAAGAACGAATGCAACGAAATTCTAATACAAAAAAAGTAAAATGTACCTCCCTTTGAAGGAGTAAAACCCCCTTCTATCCTATGTATGCAAAATATACATGAGCGATGCTCCTAACAATTAGGACAAGGTATGCTAACTAAAACCGCTGCCAATATAAAAATAGATTTTGAATGCAAGTATAAATATATCTAATATGTTTGTATGAGAATGATATAAATAAAACAATGCAAATATACATAAATAAGTATTAAATAAAATCGATACGTTCAAATCTCAGTCATATCTTTGATTTACGTTAGACTGTCTATTGTGCGAGAAAAGGTCAAACAAGAATCGTATGGGGTTGGTAGTGTTGAAGTAAAATGTACTTTAATAGCAAGTAATAAAGTTGAAATTCAAACCTTAGTATCATGTTCTGTGTGGCGTCGGCGCCTCACCTGTTAGTAAGGTCGACCGCGAGGGACGCCGCGCCCGAACCTTACTCGCAACACGCCTGAAAATAAACAGAATTTTGCATTTAAATTATTCAATTTATATTATTAAACCTACATAATTTCTACGTTTACTCTTATGTGCCTATTTCGTTTATTTCAAACAATTAATAAGTTATAAGAGACAACTTTTTAATTTTTATTGGCCTAATTTTTATCTATAATGACAATTTTAGATACATTAAAACTGTTTTTTATTTAACCATTAACCAAAACTATTTAAATTTTATCGCGTTTTAGATGTGACCATCCAACTTTTGGCGTTGCAATTATGACTAAAATACATTACCAGTATGTAATAAACATAGTAAAAATATCAATGTTTATCATCTTATAAGATTTTGCATGACAATCTAGTGTTGTATCATATTTGTACGAGTACAAAGTGTAGGCAACTACCTACAGCGTTCTCAACGATAAAACTCGAAAATAATAACAATCATATTATATACTTGTTATGTAGAGCCTTGTACATGCATAACAAGGCTCATTTTCACGCCCACACGCTTACTTACATTGTAACTCGTTTCATACTTCGTCGCAGTAAATTAAGTAGGCAACCGTATCTAGTATATATTACAAATACCGACACACAATCATTTCTTTCATATTACTTTTTTTATCCACCTACTCATGGAACTTTCGGTAATAAAATTACAAATGGAAAAAGAGGAAGGAATAAACAATAATTTTAAGCGCTCGTATTTAATAAAAATGTTACGCGTGATAATATATTCATTGTTCTTACTTTGTAACGCGAAGTTGAAACTATAAATTATTTGGCTTATATATTTTTAACAATATTAAAATATTCTGAACCTATTACTAGAGGTTTTACGAGAAAGTTAAAACGATAACGATCTACAACATATTTAAATGAACTCTTGCATATAATTATATTATACATGATAGATACATATCATTTCTTAAACACGCCTATTATTTTATTAGATGAATTGCGCAATAAAAATAATTTAATATTCAAATAAAAAAAATATTCGATGAAGTTATAAAAACTTTTGAATCAAATAAAACATTAACATACTGTCAAAAATTATAAAGTTTGAGAGTAAATAAACCGAGACTCCGACTCCCCGACGGCGTAACTAATTTTATTTTGTAGTGTATAAATTTTATGAACTGTCAGGCGGCTGTGGTTCATCTGATAATTTTGTCGACACCTCAGTTATTTAGGGAACTAAAACAATTTAATCTCCTCCTGATTGGTCCGATCGGTGACGGCGGCAACTTGAAGAACTAATATTTTATTGTATTTTAGATACGGATTTTTAAATAAATTGAAATAATTTAAGCGGAATACACTTTTCTTTTCACACGTACATAGATAGGTGCTATAGTAGGTTTGTTTTCAATATCTTCAACGATGAAAGTAATAAAAAGGTTTTTCCTGCTCTATTCGAGGCTCCATTAGCAAGAAGGGAAATGGTGTACCCCCCTCAAGGAAAGCTCTAGAAATCTCAGCAATAAATGCCCACAAGCGCTAAATTTATTTTATCGTTTGTTCCACTTAAGGAATAAGATTGAAAAATGTTCCCAATATTTTTCCGTAATTTGTTCGTGTATTTTTTCTTCAGGGCTATAAAATATTTACGGAGCTCGAATGAGCGAAGGAGAGAGGATCCTTATTTGCCGAATTAATTCACTTCCTCAAACAAACAGAATTATTATTCATTACAACGTACCTACGATTTCTAATAAAGATGTTTTTGTCGCACAAATGCTATTAATTAAATTGAATTTGCCGAGGGAATGTTGAATAAAAATCTCTTCTTAAATTGGATTTGTACCTAATTAATGATAAAAATTCTGTTGCATTTAAGTATATGCAGTTTAATTTTTAAGTTTAAATACTATTCACTACCTACTGTAATGTAGCAAATCACGTAGGTACATAAGATTATTGTACTGCACGTATATAAGTACTTGGATTTACAACTTGCCCAAGGTCTATGTGTCACATAGCTGACTTACACATTTTATCTTTACCTTACATATCGCATACCTACTCATGCATGAAATATATATCTATTTTTTCTTTGACTATTTTATTATATTGTAAACTAGTCTAATAACTTTTCTTATGGAATTAATTAAATCTGTTCCGAATGCCATTTATAATACAGATAAGAAACGATATTAAAAATCTATTCAAAATTAAACGCATTAGTATCCAACTAAATTCTATGCAAAAGTATAACGTTCTCATATCATACCTATCTAATAATTGATCACATTTACAAAATACTAATCACACTAAATTAAAGTACATATAAAAAACTCATTTACTCATAAAGTATATACAATTTTAAAGCCGGTTTGTACATAAGGGATTGTACAACTTTAAATGATGCAAAAAAATTCCGTGCACTGGGCTTATTTCTCTGAAGTGCAGTATCAACGATCTCTTAGTTTTTTACGACGGATGCAACGATGCTCCTTCAGATAGCATTCTACAAACCACGAACAATAATGAAGTCATTTGATTAAGATAACACCTCAGTGTTTTGTACTACAGCGATAGAATTATAACTACATAAATAAAAATACGTGTGAAACGCTTCATGTGAAACTATTGATGTTTTATCTTACTAATAATATCAAATGAAAGCACAAAATAAAAATATTGTAAGGGAATCATTTAACCTTATTTACATTTAAAATTCAGACTATTGTATATACAATTTTATGGTAGAACTTGAAAAATCCTTCATTACAACTCGCAGCGTTTTTTCATTAGAATTCTAAAATAAATAGAAATTGAACTACATAATTAATATACAATATACATATTTATTTCTTCCTAAACACATTAATTTTATTTATTTGGCAATTAATAGATTTTAAACTCGTTTTCTTCTTAAAAATACTTTTGCATTTTGTATGTAAAGAATTAAAGATAAATCTCATATACCTCTCATGATTTTTTGATATCTACATCACGTTTCACACCTGGCATATACTTGCATGCAAACTGCACGTCAACATTTATGATGCTGAATATCATATTTAGGAGGGCGGAGATAAATGCATCTCTTTGTTTTGCCACTTTATGTGCGTTTTAATGCGAGGTCGCGAGGTAACTTCTGCGGTAGTTTGGCGCAGTCGTGTGTTATATAATGTTCATATATGTTACATGGCTGAATTTGTACATAATGCGTTAATTTTTTTGTCACTCTATAGTTTTCATCTTTATTTATTTTTAAAAAGAAATATATTATAATAAGACTTTTTTGCTGATTTTGCTGATAATAAGGCTGAATTACAATAAGACTGTTTTGCTACATATTTCGATTATCTAAAGGACAAATTAATTCAACTTAGTGTAGAAAGTAGAAAATAAGAGAATTATTATCATTGAAACAAATAAAATATTTCAACAAAACACGCTACCGAAATACGTTCAAACAATTTTCTCAATAAAATTGAATTGCATTATGAAACAAGTTTATCTGAATCGGTTATTGCAAATATTGCAATACGAGATAAGCGGGGGAGCGTGCAATGATTCAATACACGGACATATGTCCCGACTTGCGGGCTTTTATTAAGCTGACTTGTTTGGGAAACAATATACGTAGCTGCATTAAAGACACACGGCTTTATTAACTTTTGTCCGACAAACTATAGGACTGGACATACGTGACCTGTCTCGGATTAACAGGCAACCGCTATCGAATTGTAATTCATGTGTAGGTAGATGTAGTTATTCTTATTTCTTGTTTTAATTTGACGATTAATCAATTTCTGATACTAAAAGGTTTGATATTTAATTTACAATTTTGTCAATTAATAGTACAAAGAGATTTTTAAGCGTCATGAAGTAGAGGCACAGTATTTGAAATATAAAATAAAAACCTATCACCACTTCCAAAATTATTTACAGTATCAAGTATAATGAATCCCCAAAATATACCCTTAATATGTCTCGTAATTAGTATACAATATATTCAACATATAATCCATTTTAAAAGCAAGAAAAACTTTATGAATGTCCCTATATACGTCACTTTTCATTACACTTTCATAGGTAGGCAGTGTGTATATTCATACACGTAGTACAATAGTTCGAGGCAATCCGATACCGGGCTCATTTAGACGGGTTATGGATTCTATTGTTTTGGCTGGAGACGTGTTTCTCATAGCAAACGAGGCTTCCGAGAACGGAGACCGTCTCCGTAACGTTATGTATCCGGACTGTGTCGTCGAAATTAGTTTTTAATCATGGTGTTTTTCCGTTTTGTACCTACCTACCGTATAAATTAATATACGAAAGTTTTTAATACATAATAGGTATCATACATATCAATGTATAAAACTATAGAATATTAAAATTGACATAAATTAAAATCAAGTTTTAGGGACTATGTTATGTTAACTATATAATATTATGTGCACAATAAATTATTCTGAGATATGCATGAACATTTCCTATTAATAGCAGTCGTGTTTATTAAATAACCCGTGAATTCAGTCAGTATATAAGAATCTCATTACATTCGTTACATCTGGGCTGAAAATTATTTTAGCTCCGCTCCTAATTCTGGTACATTTGCGATGAGCTTAACAAGAACGAGCGAGCGGCGCGCTTTTCATCTTTGAAGCGCAACATTTACATTTTCGTCTCATTTATTTGCTATTTCGGGCCAAGCCTCCCCCCTCCGCCCCGCTCCCCTCATTTCTCCCTCCAATGAATAAGTCTCGGCGTGCGTCAGACGAGAGTAAAACGGAATTGGGAAGGAACGCTCTATAAAGTCTAATTAACTTTGAAGTGAATGCACAAATGTAAGGAAATATAAAAAGAGCCGTCAGGAAGAATTTACTGCTTGCCTCGCTCGGTCTACCGTATATTTTACTTTATAAAATCGACGCCGAATAAACTCTATTGAAGCAAATTAGTCGAGTCGAGTAACAATGAACATCCTTTTAAATAAAAATAAATCTTTTAAAACTAAATAAACATAAATCAAAACGGCCAAAATCATTTAGTTGACGCTTAGTGAAAGAGGAAGCGAGATGGTGCATGATCGGAATGTAATCGTACGATTTGGACTTTTTATTAAGATATTTACGAAGAAACCCTTCGTATTGTTATTCAGCGGTCGTCCCGTATAAAAATAACGCGTCCCTTACCGCGAGCCTTTTGTCTCGGGGCGGTGGTTTCTTATTAGAAATTATACCCACCCCCTTGTTTGTCATTCGCGGCTTGCTTTTAGCAGGATGCAACTGTTTTTTCGTGATTAAAATTTAAATGCATCCGAAATACAAGCCGAAAACGTCGATATGAATACTAATAATAAAGTTTATTTCGAATGAAATAATACATTTTAAAATTCATTTATCTAAATAAATAGGTTAATTAACCTGGACTTACTTAGTCTACCTGTAAGCATTTTTCTGCGTTTGCGTTTAAATGCTGTTTATCCGTAAATTAATTGGAAATCTTGATTTTTTAAATCAAATTCCTACAGTCATGTATGGTTACTGATTTTGTTGTCAAAATTGAACGTTAACTTTAATTAAAAATAACCAGCTCAACTGCCGATAGTACAAATCGTTTCAAAATAAGAGCTTACCTATCTAGGTACATTTTATGTAGCACGCATAGAACCAGATTTCTGATAGAAAAACGCGCGAGGCCCGAACCACCCCCGAATATAAATCGCCTTGTTATATTTTCCGGAACATTGGGATTCATGAAGTTTGTGAGCCTTGACGACATGATTCTTGAAGGCATACAACTTATATGACGTTATATATTTATCTTTTCCTATATTTTTGCTGTTTACATAAACAGTGTCTAAAAATAAATACCGAGATTTTCTGTATTGCGAATTCCACACCTTATTTAGAATAATTTTTGAGAATTATTTTAGAAAAATAAATTATAGGTACCTAAGCGTAAACCTATTCTTATGCAAAAGCAAAAACAGAAAATTACTTATGATTTTTAAACAAATTTTTACAAAAAGAAATAAATAAGTCTATAGTAATACTAAGGCTTTCTATTATTTATTTAAGGGCAATATTGAGTCAAAACATTGTGATTGACCTTAAAATAAATTAAATCAAACTGTGCGTAGTAAAAGAAATCACCCCAAAAATATTTTATGTAGGTACGAAAATGTAAATTTATCGTAAAAAATTAAAGATAAAAATTATGTCTTAATACTTATCTTATGTGTTAGATGTACTTCATTTGCATATTATTCTTACATATACGTAAACTTAGGACCTTCATAATTACAACTCTATTATGCATTTTATTTTTACTTCACTTAACATGTTATTTTTAATCATCTGAGAAACTCGCGGTATTTAATTTTACATCAAAAGCAATTGCATACGATATAACTTCATTTTATGTCACCACTTGAAACTCCAATTAAACCCGGAGTGCCCTAATCAGATACGGGCAAAGCAAAAACCAGTTATTTGGCGACTCGGGTCCAAGTTATTATCATTCAAATGTAAATCAGCTATTTTCTGCAGATCTCTCGCAGAATATCATTCCGTTAAGTGTGGGAGATGTGAAACCTACACCATTTCTTGCAATATTCCTTTTTCCAAGGGTTTTGAATTTACATATTATTCACACTTTGCAACGCGAACTAAGTAAAGCTACAGTTTCTTTTTTTGCCGCCTTATGATGACTTTAATACGAGAAACTTTTATATTCATTTTATGAAGTCTGTCAGGGAAAAATGATACTATACAGTAAAAAAGTTTCTGAGAGGATTACAAATTAATTTTTAAATAAAATCTTTAAAACTAAAATACCTATCGCAATTTAATGCCAGAAAAAAATTATGTCAAACAGAACATTGAAGAAGGTAACTAACTACTATCTAAATTCTAATAGCTATTGTTTAATTTAATTTTGAACCAAGACGAGTCACATTTGCAAATGATAACGAAGAAAAGAAAACACTACAATTTGTCGCCATAAAAATAAATTTCTTTCAGTAAAATTTTAAATAACAATGCTTTGAGCGGTAGCGAAATAAAAATTAACAAAAGAAAAAGGGGTACAATAGAGCGGTTGCGTAACACTGAACAAAGGGTGAAAGGGGGTATGAATATGAATGAATTACTTGGCGAAATTGGGCCACGCTGTGCTGTTTGTCCTTTTCAATTCTTATACAAAATGTTTTGTTTTGTCAACTTAAATCTTTAGAAATAAATAATTATATGCACAAATTAAAATTCAGGCAAGTGGTCTAAACTGTAGGTACATAGTCGATTTTGGGTTAAGATTTCTTACATTGTTTTTTTTTTCTTAATTAATGACAGTCAAACAACAAAACATACGAAAAGGGACCGAGTAGAGAACAAACTTGCGTAAACGTAAAATTTTAGATAGGTACGTTATTTGAGGAAATTATTTCACCGCAAGCTTTACTACGGATGTGATACGTAAAGACGTAATTTCGCCGGGTTCGGAGTTGCTCAACTGTTTTGGGCGGGTATTTATTAAATTGCAGGGTCCGACGTAACTCGAGGACAGCGTAAGCCCGTACCTTCTAAATGAAGGCCCGGATTATATTAGATTGTGCCTATAAAACGTGTGCACCGTTTCATCCGAGGAAGTTTTAAACTACTCGTAGATAACAACTTTAAATATATTATTTGTCAACTTTTTTCTATTATATTGAACGTTTACTTCATAAGATTTTTTTTTCACTAACAATAACATATGCTTATATTTTGTTTTTTACTTACATTTTCCTGAAAATATTTGAGATTGTTTTATTGGAGTAATTACTACTCTAATGGTAAAATAAGAAAGATCACTCCTTATTGATTAATAATAAAAAAGCAAATTTACACCTTATTATAATAACAGAAAGGTCGCAATTCATTTATAACACGCAAATAGAAATACTTATTTAGCGTAAAACAAAAATCGTCCTTGTTCAATAAAGTGGACGAAGTTAGCAAACTAATAAAACTAAGTACCTATGTATCTACAGTTTCTCTTGACTCGCAAACTACGGTTTGCATACCAAGCATTTTAGTACCCACTCGTAATACGTTAAATGTAACAAGGCCTTAGATAATTGTTAACTAAACGACATTATAAATAACTACGTTAAAGAGGACAATTGTAAAATTTAAAAAATCTTCATAATGTTTTGAAAATTTCCACTCTAAAAAGAATGTTTTTTTCTTTCGTTAAAAGTATCTTTAAAATTCCAAGGCGCTTCCACGGAGATTTGTTTTGTGAAACAATCGATTTAATTCAGTAAAATTACGAGACAGAAGATTGTCAGTTATGTTTGTGGAGACTGAATGTGCCGAATCGGTGAACGTCTAAGTGCTCGTAAATCTTGCGAGCTCCCCGCTGGATGAAAATAAGCGACATGACGCGATTGCTTCGAAAAAACTTTTAGCGTTATAAATATGTATTCTATACCAAATATGAAAACAACCAAATTTTGAAATCATTTTCATATTTCGTTTCAAAATAATAATTTGTTATTTTTGAAAAAAAAAATTACATTTTAAGCTTTATCTTTTTTCCCTTATTTATTAAGATGATAAAGCTAATTAAAAAGTTGATCACGCAAATATTATTATTAAGAAGACATTCCGTTTAATAATAACACTCTATACAATATTGTAAAACCAGCTTTATCAATAGTTAAATAAAGTCCAATTTCGTTTGAACGGTTGTCGTATTATGAACAAGCTTTCGGAAAGAAGAAACGGGTCCGTACAAACGGGCACCTTTTATAAATACTTGCCGGCAACCATGTTGCTTTGAGCGCCAATCAGAGCATTCTGCTGAGAGAATAATATGGCGGATAGCTATGGGCATTATCACTCCCTATTATTATATCAGATTAAGGAACGGCCGTAACGAAACTTATGGATCTTGGACTGCATTCAAAAATGTTAAAACCAGTGCAGGTGACTGAACCGATTATAAAAAAATATTTAGTATTTGGATTTAAAAAAAAAACATGCAGTTGATTTTTTTATATTTATGAAATGCGTTAAAGTATTTTTATTCCATAATAATTTGATTAAATTTATAGAACTTGGTCATTCACAATTCTCCAAACATTCATAATGTATGTATGTTAGGTGTTTAAGTGACAATAATAAAATAGGTTTATAGCAAAGTAACGTGTCCTAATAGAGAGATAAGAGTCCAAGTGTAAGTGCAAGTGAATATTTACTAGTATGCGCTTGATAAGTCTGAAATATAGGAACAGATGTTTGGGGTGAACGACCCTCGCGACGATGCGCTCGCCCATCTCTCTCTCTCTGTTGACTTATTTATGCGCCTACGCATGTAATCAATGTAAAAAGAGATATTTTATTAGGTAAAATTATATTGAATGTCATTGACATTTTGACAAGCAGGTAATGAATTTATAGCGTTGTTGTAAACATGTCAAATTCTTGATTCATTGCGATGTTCATGTCGAATTGTGTTTGACGTTTCGTATATCAATAAAACTAATAAATCATTGGTAGTTTAATGTGTCCTAATGAAGTGTTAAACCATATTGTTTATAAAAACAAAAAAAATATTAATTTAACTCTACAGTTTGATGTTCTAACGGAAAAGATAACCTTAGTTTCGAACGCGGTCTATTAACAGCATTAATAGACAAGTAAGAGGGCTGTGGAGTATCTACCGGAGGTGATTTAAGAAAATTACATCATAAAAAGAGTAAAAGAAATAAGGGGCTAGGGCGCGGCGTCTTTCAAAGATATTATTATAAAATGTACCAATTTAAATTCAAACATAAAGACCGCCTCACACTCGGATTATAATGTAACAGGCAAAACGAATTGGAATGGAAACATAACCTAAAATTATAAGGGTTCAATACGATCAGGTGGAGGCGAATTATAGGCAAGGGGATACGATGGTTAATTTGAATTTCATTCTTCGAAGATCATTAAAAATAACTAAAACCATTTATTATACTTGAGTATTATAAATAGGAATACATTCTACGGTCGGCTTCGCCGGTGTGGGTTTAGATTTAGGGTTAATTAGCTATGGTGTATAAAATATTAAATATATTATGTAACGCACCTATGTACCTCCAGTTCTCCATTCATTATACCCTATGTTTTATCAAAATAATATAGCTTTCTATTAATCAAGGAATTTTCTATTAATAAAATAGTTACCACTTACCATGGTTATCAGTACAACTAATAAGAAATCAAATAAGCAATTTTTACCTCTTTATAGTACATAATAAGGTATGTACCTAGATGTTTGTAATCTCATATACGTATGTTATATAGTCATGAAGGTATGTTTTCAAAGTCAATAGAAGAAGTAAAGACATAGCTAAGTAAAAGATTTTACTGCCACCTTTTCTTAAATTGGAATAGCAGAGTCGGGTCGACTGTGCGAGTTAGAAGTTTAACAGTAAAAACTTTCTTTGTTATCCGATACTATCGGCAATGGTACTCATAGAGCCCATTCTCACTTGACGTATGTCGGAGGATTTTATCGGATGTCGGCGTTTCTATAAACATCTACGATTTTTAATCGGACGGCAAGTGTGAACAGCTTCATATTAAATGTTCTGCCGCTGGAACATCCGATTAAAATCCGGATCCGACATACGACAAATGGGAATAGGCTCTTACATTTAGTTCTGACGTTCTATTTCGAAGGGGAAATCGCAAAATCCATGGGTTAAATGCCAGTCTAAATTAACTACAAATAACAAAACTTACCTACCTATAAATTTATTTTATATGACTGCTTAATGAAATTTGTAACCTAATTTGTTTATCAAAATGGTTCGCTTAATTAAAAATACTTGTTGGTTTTGATAAAGGTCTTAGTAAAAGCTGTTTGCCTTGCGCAGATTAGATTTTTTTGGTAGAAACGTTTTAATTATTTTCATAATGTTATCTTTTAAATTGTTTAATAAAAGTTATATAAACATTTATACAAATAAGCGTCTTCTTTCAAAGCACAAAACACACACATTAAAAATAAAAGCTTAGGTTTTACAGATAAAAGTATTACAAATTAGACGAGAAGCTGATACATACAAAAATATTTAAAAATTGTTCCAATTACCTACATTTTAAGACAAACATTTTTTATATTCTCGTTGTAATAATCTTTAATGGTATAATTGTAAAGCACCCCGGATTCCTCGGCCCCGGGCTGCAATTACAAAATATTCTGGAACGTTCCAATTAAAACGTTTATCCGCAAAATTCCGAGCAAACTTTACAGATTCCCGGCTGTAATGGCGCCGCGAATTCTTCGGATATCTCACTCGCAAATGTTCTTTATTCCAACTTTAAGAGAATCGTTATTATCTTGATAGGTCGGGATTAAAATTCTGTGGATAATGATAAAATTATCATTCAAAAGGAATTTGTATTTTATAGAGTAGGTACATTACATTTTATAAACAAATATGTATTTATAGAGCCGAATTTAATAAATACAATAATTTGTTTACGGACTTTGTGTCGGATATAATATTCCGAATTTTACTATTAACTTGTATTTAAATAAATAAATAACGTTTCACACTCAACGACCCCCCAGAAAGATCATTAGATCTTGTGTCGGAGTCCGGAACTCACACACAACACAGAATTTATTGAAAGTATCATGTTATACCAAAATAAACGCCAATTAAATACAAAAACAGGACACATTTTTTAACCCAGATTAGTGAACAGAATCTTCAGTCATAAGCATTCAACACGAGGAAAGAGAAATTTCTTCATAATCCCAGAGGCGTCTGTCTCAGCACGAACCGACAATATTTAACTAAAAGTAATAATATAAAACAATATACCCTTAAGAGTTCGCTACATAAAGTTCGCCCCGAGAATAAATGGATTACTTATGTCCGCGGCGCGCCATCTAGTGGGGGGTAAGCGAAACAGTATGAGTTATTGTTATTGCAGGATTTTCCCGCTTCCGATATGTTTTCACTTACACCCCTCTTGTACGGAAACTCATAAAAATCTAAACGAAATATTCTATTGAATTGCTCGTGTTTTAAGGTACAAATAGGCTTAAATGTGGTTAGGGACATGGAAAAGATTTTTATCTAACGATATTAAAATGTAGAACGATAGGTACGTGGATTATTTGGGGACACATTACGGTTATTATGCTTTTGTTGTTAGAGGTAAATTGAAATAAACATATTGATAACTTAAATGACAAAAGCTATAAGTATACATATGTACCTATATCATTTTAACTCAATTTAACACAAATTCTATTTATCTCGAATTAAATACGGATATACGATTATTATTCCAAAATAATAAATCGTAGGTAACTACAGTAAGTAGATATTAGAGGTATATGTATATTCTTACAAATAAATTCTTATCCTTAGTTTTTACCTTATACAAAAATAAAGTTTTATCAGTGTAATTCACACTCGTTTATTTTTTAATTAGCTGAACCTTTTACTTAAAATTATAAAAGTTTTTAATTAAAAGAACGATGCATAAAAATCGTGAGAGTAGGTAGATATATTTTATTTATGTTATTTTAATATCATCGGTAATCACAAAATATTGGGCAATAAAGCGCAATGTATTCATTTGATAGTCGCAATAACAAGAAACCAGTACCTACAGATAATTTACACACTATATTATTGAAAAAGGCAAATTTCTAGCGAGAGTAGATCGCTATTATACGATAGGCTTACCTAATATAGACTTTTATTATAACGATAAGGTAAATACATACTGGTATAATCAGCTAGAAAACCGCTTCTCGTTAATTGTACCGGTTTCTCGTATGGAACAGAAGGCTGAGGCTTATTAGGGGGGCCGTAAAGACGTACAGCGGACGTATATTTCATCGGCGCAGAACACCCGCGACGATCGCTACCAAGCTTGCGTCACCGTCTAATTGTTGAATGGCCGTGATTGTACTAATGAACGAAAAACGCCATGTTGAAAATCGTAAACAAATACTAACGTAATATAAATAAATAAAAAATGAATAAAGTTTAACATACCTCGTTTTAAAATGTCTGTTTAATATAACAAATGAAAATGAAGCTTTTTTTCATCCATTAAAATTGATAACGTAATACGATTATTTCTTACAAAGTTATATCCATTATCAAGTAATAAAACATCATAATTGCAATTTATACATGGCACATACATTTAGCTTTACGTTCTTTGAAAGACTTAAGTAATTGCCGAATAATTTATAATTTGCTCACAAGCGAGTTTACTTTGCTATAAATTAAGATGCCATAAAGTAATTAAGACCAAAGACTCGAACGGAGGTAATATTAAATTTTAAAATAAAACTATGTACGAGACCACACACAAAGAATTCAGCTGAAGTTGGTTAAAATTTTAATTTAATGCAACATCCATTAAGTAGCAATAAAGTGGCTTGGAATTAGTAATGAATATTCCTTAGTTCCATCAATATTAGGTCTTATTAGGTATGCTGTTACATGCCGTTAAACACAACATAAATAATGAAGTTAGAATTTCAAATGAAATCAAGATATTTATACAGTAACCAATTATATCTGATGTCTTACAAGAGAACCTACACCTTAGAAAGCTTTGTGATAATAATCTATTAGTGCACATGAGCTCTCTCGGTAATTAAAGAAAATCTAAAGAGATAAAAATCTGTAATATATCTTTAAGAAATAACTTTACTTGTAATTCACGCCACTGATTGACAAAAGAAAATATACACATACAGAAATTCTAACAAAAACTTAATGAGTAAAATGTGATTTACATAAATACTTATTTAGTTTTATTTCATTCAAACTATCTATGTAGTCTAGGTATAGTCTTAAATCTCTTACAATGTGCTAAATTACATAAGATTCAATATATTAATAGAATAATAGAGAATTCATAAATATTTTAGTAAAGGTCTTTCAATAATCAGAAGATATATTAAGCAACATATTTTTTAATAATATTTTTTACAATATGTAAATGTTTTTCTTATCTATTCATAATACACTATTTTAAAGATAAAGTGAATTTTGTATTTACTATATAACTAAAACATAAATAAACATAAAAATGGTGTACATAAATACCTTTGTATATTTCCATAGCTATCTTGTTTTTAATCTGGCAGAGAACTGGCTCGCCGCCAGCCGCCGCGCACGCATGTCTATGTTTTCTTTAACATTATTACTATATATAATAAAAACAACCGACAATAACTTACACATTCTAACAGAACGCACTACTTTCATGTTTAAAATCTTTAACAGTACTGACTTCGCGATGCACAGCTTTCTCTTTACTAGCAAAAAACTAATTTGAATTTTCATACAAAATTGGACCAACTAACCTTTCTTGGAAGAGGATGGAGTTATATTGTTATTAATATTTCATGTTTTGTTATTATATTACCTTCGTCGGTAAAACGAATATATTATGTATGTATAATGTATAGTTATAGGAAAATACCTAAGTCTTGATTGATAACGATAATAAGTTGATAATAGCTTTCCATATTCTATTAGAATATTTGACTCTATGTAAATTATTTTTTTAAATATTTCCTAATAATTTGTTAGAAATATTACACTCCTATACAGATAAATAATATTTGTAAATATTATGTTATTAAACTTCCCTATGGGTAAAAAGTATATAGTTTTTTTTTTTTTTTTTCTTTGCTTGTAGGTACCTATACTCGTAATACTTAGATAAAAGTAAAAAATAATATTTTACGAAAATGAATCTCTTATTATCGTTTTTATATACATTTTCTTACATATTAAAGGGCCTTCCCAAAATAATCTATATGAATACTCTACTTTTTTCTACTACTTTGTTTTACTATTTTCAATAATAGAAAAAAAAATATATTTTATACTACGATATACTGTGTAAAAATAACAATTATAGTATTTTGCAGGCTTATATCATCACTTCCAAATTTTATTGAATTTAATTTCTTTATTTTATTTTATTTTGTATTCATATGCTTGTGTTAACTAAGCTAAAATGTGTTTCGTTACTTTTTCCATATTTATGTTTTTTTATTAACTCTATCTTGTGATCAAAATTAATAGGAGATCTTTTAATCTACATAGAATAATTAAGAATGAATGAGGCTAAAAAAAAGACAAAGTGACAGTTCAGGTTAAATATAACAGAGTATCTAATTTAATAGAAAACTGATATAAACTAAAACATTATTTTTTTCGATAGTAAACGATCGGCTGACAATAGATATAGGTAAGTCTCCGAGTACTAACAATTTCTTTTTTTTTTTGCTTGTGGGTTGCAAATAATAATACAGCTACCTATATTCCTACTTATACATTTATTTAGGTAATTGAAGTATAATTTATTTGTACTTTTCTATATAATATAAATTTAAGTTACCATTTTTCAAATAAACGCCATCTATCGCCGTTTACTGGAACTTCTAACAAGTGAGTACCATTCCAGAGCTTTTGGTGTGATATAGTAATGTACCTATTTATGTAGAGTATCCGTTTGATTGTGAGTTTGATGTGAACTTATATCTATGTCAATAAAAATTCAGAAATTTAATATGATTAAAAATACTTATGTGCGTTAGGTTAGGAATATAATAGACGGAGTATCTTTTAACTCATATTATTAAACAATCCTAGGAGCTTATGATGGGTTTTTAATTTTTTTTTTACCTAATACATATTTTTAAAATTATTTCTTTTCATTTATTAATATTTACGTTTTTTTTTTACTATAAGAAAAATCTTTCTTCCTGAAACATTTACTGCAATATCTTATCAGATTAAAAATTCACCTACTCCGATTTCTTTTCCTAGTTTTGGTAGAGACTCTGTATTATTAACTCAACAGCGCCATCTTTGGCACATACTCAGAACTACAACGTCGAAACTAATGCAGGTATCGTCAACCTTTAATACCTATATTGTTTTTATTTTTAAGAAAATACAGTAAATATTGTGATATTGTAAATATTAAAAAAAATACCTTTAATTATTTTTATATTTAAAAGTATTGAAAGAGCTTTATTTATTTATAAGAGACATAACTAAAAAGTTTCTACTCTTTTACCTTCAAAATAAAAAAAAATGTAAAAAGTTTCAATTTTACTAAATTTAACATTATTAATTGATTTATAAATTTTGTAAAAAAATTTTTCAATTAAAAAAAATTTAGACACGATAATTTTTAACATAAAATTCGAGTACTATTAAAAATACTCTATCTAAAATTTCCTACAGTGCACAACATCTGACTAAAAACACCCTCCCTCAAGCGAATAAGATAAAGCTCACACATTCACAGAAGCTTTGTATGTGTGCTCGAAAATTCAGGTGCCATACCCGTTCTCCTCGACGCCATGTTTGTTTATCTGCTGTCCCTTTCTTACCCGAAGGAAACTATATGAGCGGTGTGAATTGAAAAATGTAGTGTTATCTCATTCGCTCAGAGTAGTGGCATCGATAGCAGATTGGGTTCTTTTGATTTGAGAAGGGGAATGAAAAATTTAAAAGTTCCGCATGGCGGAGCGTCCGACGCATGTGAACGATATTGGAATATTTTTGCTGATAGCCTCGAATAAATTTCATATGTAATTGGCAGACCAATGCAAATAAAATATGGAATATAGTAGATATGCAATTTTAAAATCAAATTTGAATTTTTATGGCGTTATGTGAATGTATTGAAGACGTTATCATACCTTTTTGGCAGCGTCTTGTAAATTTTATTTGATATCTCCTTTTAAACCATCTTGATGAGATCTGAAACAAAAAACAATAATATGACATTTAATTTGAATATTTTTTTAAATAATGTTTTAAGTACAAATTTAAAAGTCGATATTTTTATTTCTTAATTTTGCGAGACACACGGAGACCTATTTAATTATGTACCTGATTATGTAAAATATCAGAAGAAAGAAGTTGGGATATATTCACATAAAAATGAATTAAGAAAGTATCACCGTATTTTGAAGAATATAAAAACATAAAAATTATTTTGGAATGGAAAATGGAATGGAATAGAAACTTAACTTACATAATATGTTAAGTTCAACTCGAATTAAAACAATTTCTTTATATAATATAGCGGTATAAAACAGCGATATATCTTGGATCCGATGAAACTTAAATTCGCAATAGAGACGCACCTACATACCTACTCGTAGATATCTTATAGGTATTTTAGATGAACAGAAAGCATTTTATAGTATAGCGAGTAAAACTGTGATATACAGCTAGTTTAAAACATATTTTTCATTCATATTTAAATAACCTTTAGTGCTGGACGCAGCTGTTTTTCAGGCTAAGCAACTCTGGTCATAAATTAAGCCCGCACCACACTGCACTAACGTCGATTATTTACAGCCCCACGATAATCTCTACTAAGTGCACGTTTTACAGTATCCAGGACCTTACCACTTCACTTTATGGTAAGTTAAGCTAATATTAAATAGTAAATTTATGTATGTTCTTCAACAACTTTAACCTTTCTTTTAGCGAGAACGTCGACGCCAGTGATACACACAAAGGCAGTTTTAACTCTATTTCCATTTATAATAATATCCTTATCATTTACAGGGTTCGTAATTTAGTTTGGAGGGTATTTCCAGTGAATGTGACTCAGTTTTAGAGACTTTTTAATTATTATTGTTGATTTAATCGGTACTTATACTTATTAATATATAAATATACCTATTTATTAGCAGCGGAAGTACCTATTTCTGTTTTCTTATATAACTTTGGCTTACAATTAGGTAAATGTATATAAAATGACGAGATTAGTACGAGCAAAGTAGCTGCTCATTAATAAACAAAATCTTACACTTTTTTAGCAAAAATTAAAGCAAGGAAAGATACACAAAGGAAGAGGAAACGATTTTACGCTTCCGGTTTTTCCACCCACTGAACAAAACGTAGCTATACTAGCTGTAAATGTACCACCTCGGTCAAGCCAGTCCGTGTACGAGCTGCAGTAAGTTACTCCACTACAAATAAGCTCTACCACAAAAAATATATATAAGAAGACATATAGGAGAATATAGGGGTTAGGGTATTCAAGGATTGTTCTCTGCACAAAATAGTACTTTAAATAATAATATGTCACAGCGGGCCTGCAACGTTGCAAGAAGTTATATTGCTTACAATAAAAAGTAATTTACTAGGCAGCCTTACGGAGGTCACGACGCAGCGAGGGCCCGGGCCTCAGTCACACGCCCATGATTGATACGCAATAAACTAAATTTATTACGAGACCGCTATAAACGCGATCATGAATGGCTAATCATCTATTAATCGCGATTTAACGCATCGACACTGTCAAATAATACTCGAAAGAACAAGCGATAAAAGTTTATTGCACCATATTCCTCGCGGCTCGTCTACCCGAGCCTTAATTATTTACCCCGTGCTATAAAAATCCATTAAAGCACACGGAAGGAGGCACAATAGTCCATAACCTACCGCAAAACTTTGACATTACAACGGCTCGATTGTTTCAATGTTTATCAAATAAAATTTATAGTACCTAAGGTTACGAGTGCAGTGTGTATGGTCGTCGACCTTTAAATTGCCTGATTACGCATTTTTAATGGCTGAACGGGATTTGTTGATATTTTATGGCCGCCGATAAGAGTTAACTCATTGTTTCAATAATACCGCTGATAATTATATATTTATTGATGAATTTGACATTTATATTTCATTTATATCACAGATCGAGATATAAGCACGTTTCTAATGAACATATAAGTACATAGATATAAAGTCTTAAAACACTAAAGATTATTTTTTTGCCTACTTAAATTTACATAATATCTACGTAATTAGCATAGCATGTACTACAGGTATCACTATGCCGTGTACAAGGCTATGTTCTACATACACAGAATATACAATTTATACACGAAACCTAGAATAGACGAGATTAGATAGAACACAGTAAGGAAGGCGTGCGATCCGTTCCATTCAAAGGCGCAACCGTATCGATCGTCCAAACACCGGTTGTTTAGTGATGTTGTAAATCAAATCATCAATTATCGACAAGCGTTTACACTCGTGACGCCGCCGAGTAAACAATCTGGACGTTAAAACTGCTACCTACGTTTTACGACTATTCAATTTGGGGGAAAATCGATTTTATTCGCTTGCTTTCTAATCGATTCACGTATAAAGTCGCTCGTAGATTACGGTGGCGTGTGTATTCTAATTTTTTTACACGAGGAAGTGGTTGGCGGATACGCATGGTTGGATGCAGGGGCTGGATAAACAAAATCGAAACTGGTGTTTAGATATTCCCTATTCCTATTCTAAACTGGGATTTTTTTTAAAGTTACACAGTATAAGACCAGTTTATATTCAGGAATTTAATTACAACAATATAACATAATTTCAGCATAAGCTCGACCTAGGATTAAGGCCAGATGATTGTAATGCCTATCTTAAGAAGTGTGTTTCCATTTTTGAACCTTTGGAAAACAGACATTTAAAACAAAGCCTGTAGTTCCATTATATGGCTAAATTCTATTTCAGACAATTATTGAAATGAAAACCGTTTAATAGTTTTTGATAACACTGAAGCACTGCGACACATTAATTTAAGTGTGACTTTTATTTTTAACACTAAGTCTTGTAAAATAATTCAAAATGTAACAACTCACCAGAAAAACACGGCAGGATAGATACGGCAACACATATTAACAAAGCTATACATACTGTATGTATATCTTTCAAATTAAGATCTGTATGAAATCCAATTAAAATGTTAACACTTCGATGTATAAAGTTAATTCACAAGCGTTCGGCGATGAGCTATCAACTAAACTGAGGCGGTGCCCGTCCACAATTGTATCACATATTTATGCCGCTAACAAAACACTAACAAATTGATATGTTTATCTACAAAGGACAATAAATTCATTCAGCAAGGGCCCACCCTTTAGCGGAGGGATCCACCCTTCTGATTAAAAAAATTACAAAATATTACATAAATAATAAAAAAGTCCATCTCCCCCGACTGGTACCCATTGTGATAGATAATTTTGGTCGACTCATAGTTCCGGCGCAATGGTCTGTGAAGCGCGGAAGATGAAATATTATACATTATTCATGATACATATTTTAGTAAATACATAACAAAAAATGTGTGTGAACTTAAGAGAACATTTTAATTCTACATCAATACACTCTGTATTGCGATGTGGAATGAAATTCTCAATTCTGTAACACTTCTGGCAATGTATAACAAATCAAAAATCGTCATACACTGAAGAAAAGAAGCAAATTACAACTTACAACTAAAATATCAGTGTCTATGACATCAAAAATACTAATTTTATTAATAATTACGACCCGCATTTCTCACACACTTCCACCCTTTCATATTTCTCATAGTCAATAATATTAAATCTGGTTTTACGTTTAAAAAATAGGGGTATTCTATGTTTTAATTTCGATCGTGATAGTTTGATGGGAAAAGTTTTAATAGCCGTGAGCGCGTGTAATTGAAGTCGTCAGCTAATTGGTCACGAGAGACCCGCGAAAGGGTGTATTAGGGGGGAGCTTTTAGTTAGTTTCTTAATGATGATGGACGCCATTTATTAAAATGGTACGCGTATTATCTTATGTAAAATGGAAAACATGACTCCCTTGCTACAAAATATAGATCATTTATTTACTTAAACACTTAAGTATTCGTATTATATAAAACAAACTACACTTGACGAGTTGACGGTCACAATTACAAATACCTAAATAGATTCAGATTTGAATGTAGGTACAGTTTAATAAGGTATATTATCTCTCTGCGTCTGTATAAGTAAATAAATACCAACATAAAAGTAATCCCACAGTAATATATTCAAGTAAAGTCTCATGTAGCTGTCCGATCCTTAAAAGTACCGGCTTAAAAAGCCGTAGAGATATCCAGCCGATTCAGATTACCCGGCGTCTAAATTTAAACGGCGTTTTTTGTTACCGGTTAGTTTCGAGCACTAATTCTGAATGTTTACGACTCGCTCGCCAGACCAACCCGTTCCAGTATCCCACGCCACCGAAATGTCCCTTCACACAGGCGATCGTCAGTGCGACGAACTCCAATAAAATACACACTAAATTATACAAATCCTCCTCATACTAAAATTGGTTGACAATATTAAACTGAATGCGAAAAAAGCTCCTGCAACTGAAATTTTGTATTATTACATGTGAATATTGCAGTTTCAATTTTAGAAATGAAAATCACTGTTGCTTGTTTTTTGTAATTTTATGGGCTTCCTGAAAGATCAATTTCAATTGAACATGAAATTATACTAACATTTTACGAATTTCTACAATAAAATTGAAAATTGAACTAATTGTTCACAACATATTTCCGTCATCGTTATATTAATGACATCCGTGTGAAAGAGGTTTTAAGTCATTCCCTTTTACCTCCTACAGACCAGCACGTCGCGTTTGGAATATTATCAAAATAAGGTTGAATAAAAGTTATCGATAATACTCGCATAACAAACCCGATTTCAGAGCTCTCTGATTGGCCAACGAAATACTTGAACGAAATATGTGAGTGCATAACCGTGTACTATATAAAGAGATACCGGTTGCTTTATCTGAATAATTTATCGTATAAAATGTTGATAGACGCATATAGGTATGTATACCTTACTATTTTATAACAAGGTATAAGCAGCTTTTTGGATACTTTATGAATACTTAATGGATTTGATAATGAACAACATTTCTAACGTGTAACATGTCGGAAGTGAGTGTCTAATAAAATTAAATATTCATGTCGTATAAATTTAAATTGATATTAAAAAGGTTATTAAATAAGACAGTCGCACACTACGGAAGCAGTAATCGCGAAACAACAGCAAATGTCAATGAAACCCGAACCACGCCGCGAATGCCTACTGCCTAGATTTTAATCGCACTGTAAACCGGGCACGCGTTGGGCAATCATAAGTTATTCGTTATAAATCCTAACTTTTTATGTACCACTAAACTGTTTTATTGGTTATTAACACGTGTTTGAACGACTAAAAGACTAAAACATTTGTAGAAAAGTACGATCATTAACATATGAGTGTGATGGATTACCATTCGGATATTTCGGTTTATATTATGGTTCACCAGGTGATTATGGCTATATTTTATTTTATTAGTTGAGTAATTTAGTGCATTGTAGATTACTGAACGTTTATACTTTATTAAACGAACGTTTAGTTCAGCCGGTTATGAGATATTAATCTTTATGATTATGATTATTTGATTGCACATTAATTAACATTTATTATGTTGGTATGTAATTATAACGATGCTAAATTAACACATATAAATGTGTAAAGAAAATATATTTATGTTCATAAAACTTATGAATAGGTGACTTTTTTTAGGTCAATGTGATATCAATGAAAAAATTAAGACTTTATATGGCATCAAATTAACATTAATAACCGACATAAATCAATTATTCGTTTCAAACAGTCATCGACTTTTAAATCGTAATAAAATGTACAAACGGCAGTCAATTTATTTATTGCCATAAAGTTGTAAAACGATATTACACGCCATAATGACGTGTGTTATTGGCATTTATTTTAACCATTTTACCATCGTTGACCACTTTATCGTTTATGGTAATAGTTAAATTAACATCAATTAACGAAATGAAACTCTAGCTCCCAGAGCCATTATGCAGTAAAATCTTAACATTTCACATAAGTACTACTACCTACTTTACATCGAGAAGGTACAAGATGTAGTTTCTTAGTAGACAATAATTATAGGTAACTTATTATCCATAATATATTCAGTACTTACTACCTATATTTCCTGCTCTAGGTACAACATGGCATTTAGTAATAAAATGCTATGTACAACCACTTTAATAAACTATGTACCAGTAGTCTCTTTCTATATAAATATAAGTAAACTACGAGCGTAATATAAAGTAGGTATATGCGATAAAGTAAAGCGAAACTATGTACCTACGTTGTGAAGTAAAACTGCACCAGTCTCACAAAACCTGTCAGTCAAGTACATAAGGCAACATTGTTGTGCAATATACCACATGCGTTGGACCATATAAATTTGCGCCTGATTTATTTATTACTCGTACGAAATGTCAACAATGAGACCATTTTAAAAGTGAAACGAAAAGGATTATTCAAAGGGTGTCCGAGCATTGTACGTTTGCCCGGTTATGCAAATCAGTACGCTGAAACCGAAAGTGTGGCCCCGACTCGACAAAAGGACAATAAGTTGCATAACCTTTTCATAAATTATCAATACGTATTAGATAAATTACGATCCTTTGTAAAGGAGCTACAAAAAAAACTAGTTCGAATGAAACAATAGACCGAAATCATTGCTTACATTATCCGTTTTGTCCTTTCCGATTTCAAAGGGTAAGATTAGCATATTATTGGTTTACATTGTCTGTCAATATTTTCGTGTTTTGCGGGAAACGAAAGTAATTTCGGTTACGAAAGTTCTAAGGGATTTGCATGTTAATAGTACGAACTCGGCTCTGTTGTGGAGTGGAGCAGTCATTGCGTGATTTTTGCATATTTCGTATCGAGTTATCGGGGAGCGTGAGCACGAAAGGAATTCATAAATCGCGATCGTGTCATACACATTTTGATAAGTGCGTTACCAGTGTTGTGATTTACATTCAGGTATGTTCGTGTCACCGGATAGTTAAGTTTTTACGGTCACGATAGTGGGGCTGAGTGGAGTCGACGATTTGTTTATCGGTTATGCCGAGGCGACGACAGGCGATGACGCGGTATCAGAGTCATGTAAAGTAGATCTCTTTATGTGTGTCACCTTTAGTGCCCTGTTTATTACCTTGGAGCAACGCTTGTATCACACAGGAACGCGGTTCGATTGAAAGTTTTATTGAGTAAATAGTAGTCGTATCTACTTTGTGAGTGTTTGTTTCAGAAGGTATTTAAAAGATCTTTTCCCACTTATGGAAAACAATTGCAAGACCTATATATATAAAGGTAATTGCAATAGGTAATCATGAAGTGTGAAGTGTACATAGCAAAATACTATTAGATTTCCGTACAAAATCAGTATTCTCTAAATATAATTTTAAATTAAAACATTTTCAAGTCCACAATAAACCATTATCAAGACTTTCTCAGAGTAACCGCAATTTGTGGCGCAAATGCAAGATGGCGTCGTGACCGCACGACGTCATCTGTCACATATATTAGAGACACTGTCATGAAGAAAATGCTCTTACTTACCGAATCACAAATTGACTGGCGAGTGACAAATGATTGCTGTAACAACTATTATTGGATATATTCATAATAGGAGCTATTCACACTTGTCAAAACACGATTTTGTGTCGTCGACGACAAGACTCCATACAAAATGTTCTGCCACTGGAACATACGATTAAAATCCGTGCACGACACACGACAAGTGGGAACGGGGTGATACAGTAGAAAAATCGTTAGGTACCCCATTTGTAAGTACCTAATATATACTAATAAAGAGAGAGCTAAAGCAAATTCAGTTTTCAGTTGAAAGCACGAAGATAGATGTAATAAAACTTTAAATTTAAAAACACGCCTTTACTCGGACATACGACTAAGCCAGATCAGTTTTTGCCCCTAAAAGCCCCCACATCACAAATTTCAGGGAAATTGATAGAGCCGTTATTTAGATCACCGATGTAAATAAGTAAATATAGGTATGTACAAGAATTGTCCATTTAAATATATTTTATACTCAGATAAATTTGTTAAAATTTAACTCTTCCTGTAATCAAAATGTACTCATGGAAAATCTAAGAAACTATTAATTAGAAAATTTAGCAGGATTGTTCCTGGCGACAAATAAAGAAACATTTAGACAGCTTCGTAGACCACTGTAATAAAATTTATATTACAACACTAGAATAGCCAAATATCAAAACCTAGTACGTTTTCATTATGAAACTAAATTACTTATAACTGTATGAGGGGAATGTTAATCAAAATCGTGTACATTTTACTAGACTCAATTAGTCCTCGCATTTCGTACAATTTATTACACAAAATTAGACCATCAGGCAACTAAATATTAAGAAATGTGATCCAATCGACTTTTTATTTTGACTTTTTTGTTCGGGTTTGATTATGAAATATTTACGTATCAAACCATTACGTATATTATATAGTCCAGTTTATATCCTGGGATTACTCTGAATCATAATAAATCAAACCCGCAGTGGCCCGCAGTACCGCTAATTGAACTAGATCTCTCTCGGCCGCGATAAATCAAATAATTCAGCTGCGGGCACAAGTTTCCATTTTATATAACGACTGTATCGTAAATTACGACTGAAACTTCGGTTAATGGCGGAATGTAATTTGATGTAGAAGAAAATTTCAGTTTTTTGCCGAACGTATTAGCTGGTCAAACCTTAATCGTAGATGTAGGTATGTATCGCTTCGAAATTTAACAGGATCTAGATCTAGCTTATCTTTATGTATAAAATTCATTGGTACAAACAGATATTTGTCACCCAACTTTTCCTTAATTACTGAACCGATTAAAATGAAGTTTTGTGTGTTTGTGTACATTTGAGTCGGTATTGGAATAGTTGAAAATTGAACTAAGTTGATAATGATTAATTCAAAGTTTGTTTTACCCTAACAGCGGCAACCTTACACCTTACTAACTTAAGGAATTTTATATATTCAAATATTCAATCGATTATTTATCTATTCAATAAGTAAACAAAGACAGATTTTAATACTTACATATGTAAAGTAAGGTCAAACTAAAAATTTTAGGTACGATGACAAAATGCAGTGTCATAGTTTTTCGTTAAAAATATATACATGAGTCATTGTTTACTCTGATAAGATATACGTATGTGTCACATAGAGAAAATAAGTTAGTGGACAAATATCGCGACCTATATTCTCATGTCAACTTGAGAGTATCATAAATAACATTTAATCGTGTTGTAACTCAGCGAATGTTATTTATTTTAATTGGCAGAGCAACTCAAAAACAGTGCCTAGAGTCCTAGACTATTCAAAATGTAGTAAAGATTTCCTCAAATGCCACGGTCGCTTAACATCGAAGGTAGCGGCAAATTAACTATCGTTATTCGAAAAATCGTATAATAGTAACGATAAAGCAACTTTATAATATTTAAGTATGATTTAAAATGAAATGGTAAACGTATAATTTAACTATCTATACCCAACAGTTTGACTCGCAAGATAATAGTCCCATTTCTATTTCGAATTTTACTTAAATCTACATGTATATTGTATATGTATATAATGTATTATCACAACGTGTACAATGTAAGATTTTTCCAACAATCTTTAAATATTCTCCGAAAAGTACGAAATAGATGCCATGCTATTCGCAATTTTATATAAAAAGTTTTAGCGCTAAAAATTGCAAAAATTATAAACAATCAAGTGAAAAAAGTAGATGTTTGGCTTTTTTTAATATCATAAAAAATATTGAAAATTTTTAAAATATGGAAGAAGATACAAAGAGATCAAGGCCTAAAACAAAGTCCAGTCGGTCGGGCATTGTATCTGCAATGTTTATAAGTTTTACAGAGCTCTGAAAATAGAGCTAAATACGGGAAGTCTGGCTTCCGCGCGTGTTCCGTCACTGATACCTCCTAACAAAATAAATTATTTCAACATATAAAATGTTAATATTATGAAATAAAAAAATCTTGTATTTTTGTTATACAATAATACATAATAATCAGCGGTTTAAATTTTTTATCCCAATTTTTCCATTAAATGTACAATTGTTAATCTAACAAGTTTTTATATACTGCATGTTAACATATAATGAAAAAAAAATAACAAATTTATCAACTTTAAATCTGTCTGAACAAGCGAAACTTTCATGCATTTTACAACGCATACTCTGTGAATAAAGTCACTCAAACAATTGTTTTTGAATCCATTTTTATATTTCACTATTTTACACAAAATTTTCACTTTCAGTAACATATACAAAAACATTCATTAAGCTTAAATTATCGTTCCCACAGACGTGTGTAACGTAGAAACGCATCGGAAAAGTTATTCGAACGTAATTGACTCTCGCTGGGAAACCGATAAATTGTTATTGACTACACTAATAAACCGCTCGCCGATTAATGTTTAACTTATAACAAATATATACGATTGTACAACGAATTAGATGACTTTTACGTGCAATCTAAGTGCGATAAAACACTAATTTGTACGTCATTAACTAGAAAATGTTTTTTTAACTCTCAATAGGTATGTTCATTTTCCTTATATTTTGAAGTAACCAATTTTTTTCTTTAATATATAAACTGTAAGGAATTACTTACTGTCTTTTCTGATTAAATGAGTTTTATAATTCTGTTACCATTATTCGAGAACCATTTATTTATTTCTCAATATACATATATTGATCTTTTTTCGTATACTTATTTCATAGAACAAAGATACTAGACACATAGATGCAGACACAACAATAGATGTAGGAAAAAAATCTGTTTAATCTTGATCTGTCGTATGTATAATAAATACTATCTACTTCATACCAAGAAGATAGGAATAATATAATGAAGCCGTTCACAAATCTCATTTTAATCGTTACCATACAAAATTTAACGTGCGACCTTTATCCTTTCGAAGCCAGAATCAAATCCGCATGGAACATCGTCCAGACCGTAAATAAGTCAGGCGTTTTAAGAACCTCGCCTAGTATTTTACGTGCATTGGCAAATACTTACGTACAATGCGCCAATAAACCCTTTTAATTTCCCAAACGTAACAAAGGAACGTTAGACGCTATCGTAAATTAAACTTTATGACGATTCCCGAACGGTTCAATTTCAATCGAGGGAGCTGAAATACATGAGCTTGCAACGTCGCTTAACCAGAAATGGCGACTCACGATTCGAAAACAGATTTATGATCGGCCACGATAACGGTCTTGCGATAAAAATTTTGCCATTCCATAGAGCACGTACCTACGTGATAAACCTAGAAATTTACTGAAAGGACGTTTCATGTAATCGTGCTACACGATGTTCGTTTCGATATCTCGATCACGAATTTACGTCGTGAAGATCGAACCATTATTGGTTCTCACAGGTAGGTACTTGGAGTCACGATTGAAACATCTATATATCAAAGCCAGTAAGGACAGTTTATGCCAGATATATAAATATTGAAAATAATTATCTTTGTACCTAGTCATGTTTACACTTAATATGCTCAATGTCTGTAACTGAAATAATATCCATGGTAATACCTCTGCGCTTCAAAATAATTCTATATAAAATTGAGGCTTATAAACAAGCCTTTAAGAAAGCTTTTTATAAGCCGTAACAGTAATTATAATAAAAAATAATAATTATTATGTAGATACGACTATTATTCTTGTATACATAACTTTTCACATCATATCGGTAAAATGCTAATAGAGTAATAGATACCGTAATGAATAAATACATATATTTTTACTAAAAAAAGTTAAAAGAAAATTCATGACTAAGGTATAAAAATACCTACAGATGAAGACTGGTTTGAAGTTCTAGGGATTGGTTATTACACAGTTTACATTGTAATGTAGGTATAGGTGTAGGGTATAGGTATAAAATTAATATGAGCTGAATCACGGTTCTTGGTCGCTATCTACATAACAGTGACAAATAAAATTAGTTTATTTTGATATTTATGAATTAGGCAAGTAATTATATTTAGGTACATTTATACACTTTCATGTCTTATTTCATAACGAAACTTTTTTTAACAATATATATTTTTAATAAAAATAAAATTTGGCACTAGGTATAAATACAGCCTATTGCATAAATATAATTAAATATGCAGTAGGTACTTATGTTTGCATCTTATTATTCTCTATCAAAATATATAAATCTTTTTCAATGTATAATATGTAAATACAATATAATAAAACTGAGATTACCATAAAATATGTATATAAATTCAAATTTATATATTTTTAGATAATAAAACCTTCAAAATGTATGTAATTCGTATGTAATTTGAGCGACTCTATGTATATTTAGTTCTGGGTTAGTTTTAATATATTTGGATACAATTATATATTTTTTATATTTTTACCAAAGTTATATTTTTATTTTCCTTGATAATTTTCTTTTCGTTTCATGGTAGGTATATAATATTTTTCTGCTGTATTGAGAAACTTTATAGGCGGTAGGGAGTACGTGCTACGACCAAAAAGGTCGTAGGCAGCGGCTTCCCGCGTTTCCTTTTTAATTCAGTCGTAGAAGTATGAGGAAAAATATAATTTACCTATAAGTATTTCTCCCTTTTCACTTTAAGATTTTAACGACACAACTAATAAAACGTTACTTACACAAAATATTGACATATTAAACCATAGTCAAAAATTTAACAGATTCTTACGTAGGTATAGGTAGCACATGTATTTACCTACATGTATCTATGCTTTTAAATAATATTTTGAATATAGCGCCTATTATAAAGCAACTGACAAATATATTCTTAAATAAACTTTAAACAAAGACAATAATGATTAAACTATCCAGAGTCCACACTAACACGTCTAAAAAATTTAGTTTTTACTAAGTACTAGGTACTCATAGTTCACATGTTACACATACAAAATAATAAATAAACATCAAGGATACTCACTGTCAAGCTATAAATCTCCTAGAATATGTAAACCAAGGTAAAAAGTCAAATAGTTCAGTGAAGCATTTAACATATCCCTGCACACTTACGTCCTTAACACAACAATTAATGTAAAAAGATTTCTCGGCAGAAATATTTTACATAT
>DVXP01000004.1:0-45569 GCA_018235645.1 Junonia grisea | reverse complement strand
GTAAAAGTAATAAATGTTATTTGCAGTTAACAATTTTCTTTTTTCTTTATTACAATATTTATGGCAAGACTAGGTATATTGCTTAGAACAGTTCTATAGTAAAGGCGATATTAAGGTAAAATAGTAATTTCTCGCACTGGCGCCAAACTAGGCGCACATGGCGCTAGTGTTAATACCTCGGCAAGTCTCGCTCTCACCATTTACAGGAAATATTGCGTGCCTTTATTTATCGTCTCGCGGTAGCACGACGAATGTCTTTGTTAATGGGAAACTACCGCCCGTTTCGCTAATCCGTCTCGAGCCAAGTGATTCCTGACAATACCTTCCAAAGTGCTTCATTGTTTAACAAAGGAGCGTTTGGTACTTTAAATTAAATGTTCGGTTTTACAATTCGATGGAATGTATAATGAATAGCACCGTAACATCTGTTAACGAAGGCGAACGATCTCGAAAGTTTTCACGCGCGGGAATAACTAATTGCGAAGGTTGGAATTCAATTTATGGATTCTAGTATGCCTCTCGGGAGATCACGCTATGCCAAAGTATTAATAATGCAAAACAGTGTCACGGAAAGTTTTTGATTCCGAATGCAAATTGAATTAGGAAACAGAGTCAGCCGCTCATTCTATGGCTTTGTCAGATTTGGAATCAACGACTCACTTATCATAATCGACGTACAAAAATGAGAGGCACAAAACCAAATGCAATTACAGAAGTTGACAATAATGTCTCGGAGAAGACATGGAAAGTTGGGTCCCCCTGGCAATCCGATATCACCCCGTACGAATGGATTACGCTAGCTCGCCTGAATTACTGAAACCATACGTCTACGCACACTCGATACACATTAGATTCTCGTATAAGACCGGATTAATTCCGTTATGTTCGAACGGTATTACTTAATCACGTGGACGAAGGCGGCTGCAAGTTCAATATAGCGCGTGTAATGGTGAAAATGTAGTTTATTTATTATTTCGTGTTATTCCACACGTGGGGAAATAATATTAAATTTAAACATCAAATCAAAAATTCCCGTCCCGTCCCGTTGTCCCGTTGGGTCGCGAATTTTTGATTTGATGTTTAAATTTAAGGTGAAAATGTAATTGAGTTTATAGATACTAAATAAGGCATAACATCTATTTGTCTTGGGGATAAAGTTTATAAATAGTTTATTTTAAAAGGAATTTAAAACTACATAAAAATTAAATTGTAAATAAACATTTGTATTGTACTACATTATACTCGCAACAAACTTATTATGATCGCTCCGCGACATTTTAATGTCAATTGGTGTCACAATGCCCTAAAAGCGGTTTGAGTCTTCAAAAACTCTTCAGTCATAATTTAACACTCGGTCCAAGGTGGTCGTGGCTAAGCGGCTCCGATAAAGAAGCGGAGGGAACGGCACGCCCTCCATTTCCGAGTCTACATTGTTCTGAGCGGCACTCTTTTGTCTTTTAATTTCCTGTCCGCCAGAGCTCGCTCCCATCGTGAATTTCGCTTTCGTGAGCTTCGTTAACTTGTATCGGCCTTTGTTGTTACCTATTGAACTTTTCCATTACGAACGTCATCGATCGAAACCGCTAAATTCGTTGGAAAATTTTTTTTTCGCGAAATCGGTTCCGTGAAATGAGCACCGGCTCTCTGTTTTAATTTCCCTTTGATAAAATCGAATGTGGAGAAACTTTGTTTTGATTTCGTTTCTTAAACGCACTTCTAATGGAATTTGAATGTTTTCTTATTGGAAAGTTGAATAACGCTTTTGACATTAAGAAGAGGGATTTTGATAAGTTAAATTCACTTCGAATTCTTTTGCAACATTTATTGAATTAGATTTCCAAAGTCCCTAATCTAGAGTTTTAAAAGTAATGAATAATAAATTTAAGAAGTCTTTTAAATTTACGATTATGTAGCAATTCAACAAACCTTAAAGCGTATTCGTAGAATTAAATGAATACAATTAAAGTTGTATAGACGTAAGTAAATTATGAACAAAATGTATTTGCCTATTGTGAAACAAACCACCAAAGCGGTCCGTAATAACATTAACTGCTATAGAGCCGCGCGTAATTTACTAAACACCTCGTCCCCAAAGCAAATTCAATATCAGTTTTGGTACTCCTATTAATTACAGTCTACATCATCGGCCCATTGAAATTATCAAAACTATCCACTTACTCCTGTATAATTGTGGAGGTAATAAACAGTGCCGACGTTGGAAACGTTTACTAAAGTTATCACGGTGTTAATACAACTTGAGACATTACTAACACAAAGGAGGGTTTACAAGGGGAACGGAGACAATAAAAGCAGTGTAAAAGTCGGTTAACCGCTCCTCTTCCCGGGAAATATCCGAACCCTCTCCGCTTTTATGAGTTGCTTAAGCCGTGTGTTGCCATTTTAAAAATAGTTACTAATTTTATACAGAAGAAATTTTCACGCTAAACTTTGAAATATGTTGGTTTGAAACAATGAACTTTTTGACATCTTGAAATGGAACTAATATATAGTTTTTAATTACCGAACCTTTCGTATTTGTTCATCAATGTATGTTGAAATAAAACTAGTTTGAACGGATTTAAATCGCGTTTATTAATGATTTTTATCATCCCGACGTTTCGAGCACTTTACAGCGTTCGTGGTCACGGATATTTCAATGTGTAATAATCGCGAAAATCTAAGACATTATTCATGTATGATTGAATAAAATAATGAATATGAATCTAAATGTTTCGTCTATCCTATCAATGTGCTTTTTACTAGTATATAAATCCACAAACAAATGTAATATACGAATGTTAGTGTGGTCTTGCTAATATTCAGAGTGGTGTCGGGATCTAAGTGGCGTAATGAGGAAACTTCTCTTACTAAGAAGTCCGACGGACAGCAAACAAAACCAAACTGAGTGACAATGTTCGGATAGCTATTGCAAGTTTACACTAAATGTTCGGTGAATAAACGACAAAACTTCTCTTTAAGGAAGATGGGAAAATTGAATTAGTTTGTGTATTCAAATCAATTACTATACCACATGTGAAATAGTTTTAATTTACCTTTTTTCCTTATCATGTTTGATAATAAAATATAAACTATACGATATTTAATTGTCATCGTAATTACACGAAGTAGAAAAATGATCTAATACATTTCGACAGTTACCAAAATACGTTCGTTATTTTAGTGACCTAATCGGTCTTTAGGGTCGTTTTAATTAAGGCGATATGAAAGTTAATCTAAATAAACGATGATAAAGTGTCCACACCCTATTTCGCGGTGGCTAACAAATTTTAATGTAGCGAGGGAGAACACCTGCCAATAGTTACGCTCCATGGATATCGATTTTGTAATCAATGCCAGATTAGAGAACCCCAGCGATTTAATTTGTAAGAAAATTGTATAATGAAATGCGTTTTCCCGATAAATTTGGAGATAACAAACATTTAATTCTATATTACATATACACTAAATAATAAAAAAGTTTATGCAACTCAAATTATACGAGAAATCGTCACAATGTTACAGTAACATTACAGGACATTGGCACAGTATATTTCTTGCTAGTCCGCCCACAACACGAGCTTATATCTAAAAGGATAAAAAACAACTTAGTCGAACAAAACGTCTACACAATCCCATTTTCTCTTTCATCGCAACGGAGCGGATCTTAGTGAATCAGGTTTCTCTATGGCGCCTTTATAAACGCAATAATGAGGAGTGCTAAGGCGGCATTCAGGCGTGAGCCCTAACGAGAGCCGTCGATGAATCGTCCATGAGGCGAGCACAAAACTTGCCACTTGGCCCTGTAATGGCGTGAGCTATAAGGCTGATGCACGGCACCAACTCACTGTACTCGCCAAAGGGCTTTTAGCGTACACCAACTTGCTTTCGCTTTGACTTTCATCGCTTGGATTACGTTCAACCCGCCGCGATTGGATGCGGGCCACGGATGAATAGTCAATGAACGAATTTGGGCCAAAGCAAAAGGCGCAGATTAAAAGCAAGCTTGTATACATTTAACTCGATTAAAAAATACTCAGACGTTGAATGCTTCGTTAAAGCCGGCTTTATATCACGTATTCCGCATTAATTTTCTCTCGTGCTAACGTGTGTGCGAAACATATAAGTTAATGGGATACCTACCTTTTACTCTATAGTCTATCGGCATAATGTAAAAATTTATAATTGCCAGAAAAATAATTTCAAAAGAAAAATGTTTATACATTATTTTAAATTTTTCAAATTCAGTGTTAAAATATTTCAGTAGAAAAATAAAAATTACGGTCACATTTTCATAATTTAATATTAGGCGGAAGAAGTGAAATCTCGGTATTCTAATGGAGACGACTCCGAGAACTGCAAATGACGTACTTACGCGGGTAATATCGCGTGGATCGACCCCTAAGCCTTCCAAATGACTTTAGCCTAATGAAGATTCGTGATGCTCCAGAGGAAATACTGGAAAATTAGTCAATCCTATCGGCAGCGTATCTTTGCAAAGTTGCTTAGGCAGAGTAATAAAATAGCTCATGAGGCGTCGGATCGTTATCATCACTTGGAGGCCATTGGATGCGAACGCCGACCGAGCCAGGGTGAAAATCCCTCGGATTCCGTATGAGATATCTAGCGGCTCTTTTAGGGTTATTAAATTGAGTGGGTTTCAGGGAAATGAGTCGCAGGATACATTACGATTATTCTTGGTAAGAACACTTCCAATAAATTAAAACAATCGTCGAACAATATTTTGAATTCGTTGAAAAAAGGAAATTAAAAATCTGAACTGCTCCATAAATATATAATATATTAAAGTTTGAACTTGGATTCCAGTATACTTAATAACTATACGATACGTAAGCATTGATGTTCAAAACATTGCAAAACGTTCTTGATAGTGAATATGGTTATATAAATTAACTGACCTGTTCTTTAGTCATTTATTATGATTTGAAATACGTTTAAATTTAAATAGTTAAATGAAATAATCGTTTTTATTCCATGAATATTTTATAAAAGGGAATACAAAACCCAGACGCTTGATACCCGACGGGTGCATAAAGCCTGCACACCCATACGGCTAAGCTTACCCGCGTCTCCGAAAGCGTAGCCTGCAACAAAATCCAACGTTTCACTACCCATTCCCTATTTCAACGTATGAGGGATTCTCCAGCAGCCGAGACGGGGTTAGGGCACTCGGCGACAGTAATGCGTTTTATGAATGAATGAGCGAATGAATGGCAGGATTTCATTTCCAACTAACCATTCAGCCGGGTAAAGCGCAACCCTCGCATTGAATAAGACAACGCTTTTTATTCTGTGCTTACGTCGTTACAGATTACATAGCACCTCACGTTCAGATATAACTACGTATACAATACTAGGAGCACAATACGTTTTACAGTTCCCAAGATTTCATAAGCGGTACGCGTATACAGTAATAAAGATATTACTCGAATTCCGTACAGCTTGTCGCTAGAGGGTCTACGTTGCAGTTTTACGATACATAAAGTAAAGAGCCGAGTAGAATAATTTACGATCGAATGCGCAGTAAGGTACGGAAGTTATTTTACGTAAAATTACATATTGAATGGCGTTACGTGTTATCCATGATGATGGTGAAATAATGTTTTACAAAATATCGCTTTATTGAATGGGCTTAAAACTTTTGTAAATGTACTCGTATGTAGCTCAGCTGTTCGGGAGGTGTTTATTTATCACCTTGCATACCCAACTGGAAATAGTTTACGACTCTCAAAGGCAATAGCGAGTTGATTAATTCGATTTGGTCTTTGGGCACTGATTGCAGTTGCTGTTACCGAAATTGATTTCCCCTACATATAAACGCAATGTTTTCTCAAATTGATTCTTCCATATTTTTTTAAATGAGCGATATATTTTTGTTATATTATTTATTGTTAAAGCTTTTATGCAAAACATTTAGATAAAAATTAGAAGTAACTTTTATCTTTAATATTTATCACCAATACCATTTTGTTTGAATATCACTCTGTCATACTGATCACTACATTATAAGTCGCGGTCTGATTTATTTGACTGAACATAACATTGCATATCTAAAACAAGTTTCTAATTACAATAGTCTAATAAAGTGACGATAAATATTTGACCCTTAATCAATAAATTAAATATGTAAGAGATATAAACAATCAAAGCAACAAATACAGTTCAAAAAAGACCTAAATATTTTTGCAACTTGATAAAGAACTTCTCGTAAAAAATTGCATGTCTCAGATTCTATAGCGGTTACACATCCTGCACTCGGCTAGTAAAAACATGAATGAAGTTACCGTAAGATAGATGGGCTCGCTCCGAACCTGCCTTATCGCTTGTCAGCCACTTCCGGAGGTCATTGGACCCATATCTCGATAGATTATTGATGCATCCGCCAAAGGTTAGGTATTTTGCACGTATTGCATACAATGAATGTAATAATTACTAACTTTAGTTCGCACACATTAAAGTATAATAAATGTTAGGATGATTTTAAAACCGTTTTAACAACAACGAAACTAAGTAATTACCTAAGTATAATGTCATATCTCATGTTTATATATATTTTAATTATTCTAAGTGACTTTACAGTTTAAACGAAGGCTTTTATTACTTAGATACGCAATACGCACACATTTTAAAAACGTATGTAGGTACATACTTAAATTTCTTAAACTTTCATATGTGTTATTCACTTACCTAATTTTTAAACGCTTAATACCTCTCGATCTAGTTGAAAAACATAATTGTCCCAAACAAAAAGGAAACTCTAATCACAATTAAACAGAAAGTAATTTGTAATTATAATAATTTTCTACGACGTCTCGAAGAAGAGCGATGCATTCTTTATAAGTCAGTGGAAACATTTCTACAAAGTAACAGGATTCATTAAAATAGCTAAGCGATACTTGAAGCGGGAAGACGGTGTGTTTTTCATTACTTAGGACATGTAGGTACCTACATAGGCATATACAAGGTTACAGTGTGCAACTCACATAGCATTTCCTTACAAATGCGTTAACGTCGAGTGGGCGATTATGCTATCTTACGTGAAAGCCTAGAGCTTTTATTCATTTCAAAGACCCTAATTGTTGGAATTTTGTTTTAATTAGCATAAAAAATGTGGCAACCTAAAAATCGTGCAAAAACATAGACCTATATTACTCTCAAAGTTAATAAAATTAGTATAAGACATGAGACATAGTACACTATGATATCTCGTGTATTAATATCTGTCACATAAGTAACTACTGGTAAAAAAAGTAAAAGAAGAAAAGAGAATAACAAATAAGTTGTTTTCTTAACTGCAGACTATAATTTTAATAAAATTTTAAAAAATAAAATTGAAATTTCTAATTGATTTTCTCATTTTAAGAATTTTGCTGTTATTTTTTAATTTTGCAAATATTTTTATGCAAAATTTGAATCATCAAAAACATTAAATTGCTGCAACACACGACGGCGACATATTTTACTTAAAAAACTGCACTCTCGAGCTCTTAAATAAATTGAATACGTTGGCTTAATTTAAAATCTGCGATCTTTTTTTTACATATAAATTAAATCTACTCCGCGTGTAGATTATATCAGAATTTAATACATCCTTACTTATATTTACTGAACACAGTTAAAATTTGTTTACATAACTGCTTATAAAAATAAACGGCCTTTGACGAAGACAGCTACTAAAAGATGACTGCACTATACCGAACAGCATTAGACTATATAGTACGTTCATATGTTGCAATTATTTATTACCTATGTGTACGTATGTTATTAAGTCAACATAGTCATAATCAAAAAAATTAAAATCCTAAGATGATGAGAATAACCTAACAGCAAAGGCAAGGCGCATAGCATTCTATCCTTTAACTTATTACTACGAAAGTCATCAACTCAAAATAAAAATATTTGAAATTGATATCCATTCCATTACTATATAATTGCTATCGGTATTAGAGCATCGTAAATCGTTCTACTTTGTACGATGAAATTAAAAATTTGTTCCCATGAAATCTCACTAAACGTCAAAACATATCTATATAGGTGTTTATGGAGTGACTCCCACGAGATTTGAAGTCTACCACAGTGGCCGTACTCTGTTATCCGATGATCTATGTACTGTACAGGTATCGATTACAATTCGATTTTATTACGCAACCTTGATGTTTATTGTAACGCATTACAGCTTAGTTTCCCTTGAATGGTTTCCTAACATAGCGGCTAGACATGCAGTGCGTTGTACGCTGATACTTAAACCATTGGACCACTATCGAATATCAGATGCGGTATATTCAAAAATATCAAATCGATATTGGGATATGGACCATGAAACCGCGTATTAAAAGTAAATAAAAATACTTTTTTTTTTGGATCAACAAACGTGTATAAACGGTTTTTAATAATCTTTAAAAGGGTCGGCATTTAGATGCGTCTCTTTTACATTAAGTAACTCTTAATAAATTTAGTTTTAGGTATCTAAAAGTACATGTTTAAAGATAATGTATCTCAAATTTATATTTACTAGTCGAATATTACATTGAATGACAAAGCGTGAAATATAGCACGTTCGAGAACGAATAAAATAAAATAGTATCAACACTGTGGTCTAAAAAACCACTAAGAGTTCCGTTCGGATCAAATGTAGATTAAGCCAAATTTAAAACGTTCCCACCGTTTCGCTTGACCGCCCGTGAATATAACATTTCAAAGTTCTATAATTATTTTTCTCGTGAACCAATACAACAATTATAACATTCGTCACGATCTACACGGATTCGAGCCTATATAAAACGTGTTATAAAAACCGATGATGCCTATTAATTGATCAACTTGTGATTGAAATTGTAACGTATTCAAATAAAAGTAAGACGATTTATTTTTTGGAAATAGAACAGCACATATTTCACCGTACCGTTTTGCAGAATAGTTATTTATTAATCAACAACCTAAAAGAAGAATTTTTCCAATTCAATCCCTATGAATATTTTATATTTGTCCGCGCATCTGTTCAAGCAGAGATGAATGAATTTTTATACAACACTCGTGTAGAATCGACGTTCAACGTTTTCAGTGTAAACGTGTGTTTCATAAAATTATTATTTTGTACGGATATTTTCGTACAATTCCTTTACAAACCAAGCGACGTCAAAATGTTCAATAAACCGTGTACAAGTATATTAGTCACGTCTAACTTTTATTAAACTGAACAAACTTATTTCACTTCGCGGTTTCACGCAGATATTGCTGTAATAACGTAGTCATTCTTTCGCTATACATATAAGTCATCTTTATTAAGGTTACTATTAAGCTACACACAGCAATTTGACTGTACGTTAGTTTGGTTACAGTACTTACAAATTGTTCGCAACTTGTCGCACTTACTGCAAGATATAACAATATAACAAAGAAACTATATCCCGTGCGAGACCGAGGTACAAATAGTCCAACTCATTCGAATTCACGTCAAGTCAGCGTATTTGTAATTCAACACGGAGTCCCCACGCGGCGTACGTATTGTTTCACCTACAACCGCTAAAGGGGAAGCTCTTTGTTCATAAAACATTTATTGGACGCGAATCGTTAATGAGAAGCTTGCGGCTGCTTTTAAATTGGGCAAGTGGGGCACCGAACGCAACGCCCTTGACAAACAGTACGTCCTCAAATTATTATTTTGTTAATTTTTTTCCTGAAAACGTAAGCAGTTCTTAATTAGACATTTAATTGTTTTTTTTTATTTTTACTCAATTATCGTAAGTATAACAATTTCATGAAATATGATAAAATTTTATTACTTACTTACTAGGTAATTTTTAGCATTCTCCTTAAGATTTTTTGGGTTTGTTTTAAGTAGCGAATACTATACTTGAATATCTATACACTTACACAAAACCTTAGTGGCTATAATTATAAAAAAAATATTGGTATTAAAATAATTAATGTATGACTATTGACTACATTTAAGTAAAAACATAATATTTAATGTTTGTTTTATACTATACCTAACATTAAACCTTAACGTAAGCGATTAATTCAATTCTCAATCTAAAGTTATATAATGAAAGCGATGGATTAACACTAGATATAATACAAAGGTGTCCTTTGTAACGTGTCGTCGTTAACCAACCCATTAATTAGAAACTTTGATTACATACGAACAAAATTAGTACTTCGATACATTGATAGTGTAATTTAGGTGCGACTCTAATTTCGTACGGTGAAGCGTTGAGATGACGAACGCTAGCTTCGAGGTCCGAAGAGCTCCGGAGCTCTTCATTAAGGGTAAAGGAGGGTTTGAAAGGGGGGAGGGGCCGGGCGATGGCTTTATGGGACAATTTGCATTTACACGAGCCCAAGCACAGATTACGCCAGCACTTATCCGCCTGCCGAAATGAGGCTCACCTCCCAGCTACAACCAAACAAGCCTTTGTTTATATTCTCTTGAATTTTTTACCACCGTTTCCACCATTCGTTTTGACGGCCCGTTTGTAAAATGTTCCGCTCTGACAATATTTGGTTCTTTTGTTTCGTTTCGAAGACATTTGAGATGATGAGGATCTTGTTAAATTTTTTACGAAGCACTTTTACTTTCCTTCATTCAGATGATAGCATGCTTGAGCGATAATAGAATATAGAAAATTATTCTTAAAATACTACTAAATACCAATGCTATTATGCACTGCAATTCATTTGTTTTCAAACTTTCTTTATTTTTTTGTAGGATATGAATCTTATAGGTTAGAACAAGCTAATAGTACCTACATCTGCCTGAAATCCTATTCCGAAATCTCAGTTGACCCACTTTCCGACAACAACCTTTGAATCTTCGACAAAAGCATGTCGATGCAGGGACATAATGTCTGGCGATCGGAGCCCCAATTTAGTGCCCGCATGGCCATCAATGTCAGCCCGAGACAACGAAGCAAGTGACCGGCATTGTCTCAAGGATCATAGGAACAGGGCGGTAAATAATTCCCTCGGCAATTATGGTATATGCTGCAAATATGACCTAATATTTTATCATTCTGTATTCCGTTTGATTCGAACGCTCATCAGCGTGTTTAACAGTGAATGCCACATAACAATATTATATTGAAATTGTCAGTATTTTGCATATTAAAAGAGAGATTTAATTTTGTACCGCAATCATTTATTTCGGGTATGACGATAAAATATTGAAGTCGTAATTGATACGTGAATAAGTGAATGATTGTTTTTCAAGTGGATTAATTGAATATTATTTTAAATATTAATTGCTAGATTTCATTTGTAAGTGCATGGTGCGTAATATGTTGGCAACGATAATAATTGATAACATTTAATTAAATATAAATTACACCCAAAATGCATCAAACAATTATATGAATACTTATACCTATGGATACTTTACAAGCTATATCTAATAAATATAGATAATATAGAGGTAATGCCTAATTAACAAAATTCCTTATAACTTTGTGCTATATCTAATATTCGCATTTCCCAAATAATATTGTGTTACGAAATACCGTATCCAAATATTAAGTTAGCTTAGCGCATAAATATTCATGAAACTCAATCGACCTATTTGCCACGCTGTCGCCACCGCACATAGGTACCGATGCCCTTAATCAGGGAAATTGCTAAGTAACAGAGACCAATTTAACTCTCTGTGATAATGGATCTGATTGGAAAGCATGTAATATATAAATTTGTAATATCAGCTAAATTACTGTCGATTCCATTTAGTCCCATTAGAATAGATTATTACTTCAATTTTACGCTGGTTTAAAAATTTAAAGTACAAATATTACGAATATTACTTCTATGATTGAGGTTTCTATTTACATATCGATGATGAAGGAAATATAACGATGGTTCCGGAAACGTATGTTTTAAATTATAGTTTTAAATGGTTGTCCGTGTAATAAATATCGAGGGGCTTCGACGTGGGCTAAACAATCGAACAATAAAAGTTGAATTTATGGCAAGCTTGGTCCAGGCCGGCGTATATCCCGTCACTCACCCCGCGTGGTCATTTGAACGCACTCGATCGTGGAATTGACATATTGGAAAATCAGAAAAGTGTGCGTATTAGAAGTGACATCAAGCGGTATAAAAAATTATATCTACCTATACTCGTATATAAAAAAAACGTTCCATAACTAGTTTCAGTTACGCGTAACTTTATACACATCATAAAATTTTCAATCAAAATACCGTTGTACAAAAAATTAAGTAAAATAGGGATATAATAAGAAATTTGACTTCTGTAATTTGTTTCAAAGTTTTTATAATGAAGCAAAAAATATTATTAAGAAGAATTCCGATACAAAGTTATTATGAAATAATTGTCTTTAATATGGTAGCACAATTTGGATTTAAATCGATCGCCTCGGGGTTTTAATTCAATCATAAATTACCAACCGTCAATTTTGATGAATAATGATTTTAATAAAAAGGTTGATAATAACCCCGCTGCGCTGTTTCGCTAGATCCTTTTAGGTGCTTTTTCTAATCAGTGGCATTTTTTGCTATTCAAAACAAATTGTTAATTTTGCTAACATTTATTTGGTATAATTTTATTATTACAATATTTAAAATTCAGTTTATAATATTAAATAATGAACGGTTTTCGTTTAAAAAACTTTTTTGTTTAAATTCTCAGAATGAAACATTTAATATAGTCATGTGATAAACCGTATTCATGTCATCTCTACAAATTTTCTGTTCTAAGTTTTATGATATATTTGAAAATACGGATCATTCGAATACATGACCGTGTACGTCCAAAGGGAGTGTCATTGAATAATGATTGGTCATATTTTGTTTGTGGACATCTATCACATGATGTATAAGCGTGTAAAGTTGAATTAATCCCGGCAACCCCTTTAAAAGGTTATTTGTCGGAGCAGCATATTTTTAAATGATTTATCGATACCAAAGTTCATTCAAATCATACGTAGATCATACATAGACGTACATAGACGTTTGTTTAAAATAGATTTTCGTATAAGTCAAATTCTTATATTTAAGTTACAAAAGAATACAATAACTAGGTACATGCACGTCTTTGTCGTCATACGATCGAATTAGTTAGTCATGTCACAAAGTATGACTCACATTTTGAACCATTTTTAAATAAGACTACATTGTAATCCCCCTGTCTCGTAGAATACATTTTTAATAAATTTTAGCGCAAACAATTCCGTTACAACGTATAGCTTTCAATGGGTTCAGTGAAAAGACTAGTAAAACTGGATATAAATACGAACAGCGGAACCAAACTGTTGCAGTTGTATGAAACAGTTTTTCAATCTAGCAACAAATGGTTCAACATTTACAAAGCTCGAAGCTTAGAGGAAACACCGCACAAATGGCTCTCAGGTGTTGCTATATTGAAAAACTGCAAGGGGTACCTCGTACGCTCACAAGATTGATGTTTATTTAAAGCTGGTATTAAAAAATATATTTATTTTAAGATAAATTAATCCAATATATTTTAACATTTATTAAAATTTCAGAAACTCATTCGACTCTATAAAACGTTATGGCTGTGCTTAAAATGAAATATAATATTAATTTTAGCAGTCAAATTTAAATTATTTTCCATTTACTACTTCATAAAAAGATATTACTCCGTTAATATCATAAAAATTTAGACAACACTTTCAATAACTACAGAAGGAATATTAAATTCTCTTAATTTTTCACATTATACAATAAAATTAATTAAATGTATAAGACGAAATATTCCAAAACGTAATATTGTATTATAACGTTTTTATTATATTTTTGGCTTACTTACTTCTTTGTAACGCGGGTGGAACTAGAAATATAGCTCGTTTTTTTATACTTTTAATTTATGTACTGCTTTATTTTACTTTCTTATGTTACATTTAACAATAACTACTCTACTCACCTAAGTTTAGGCAGTGGCTGGACGTTATAAAGTTTGGTTTCTTGGAGTCATGTGCCTTCGTAGTCAGACCTTTAGCGTATGTGAGTCTGAAACAATATAATTAATAGTTATAAAAATTGATTTATAACGTAAAAAATATTAGTAGTACAACATTATGACAAACATGTTACAAACTGATATAGCTTCTTTTGACATAAACTACTTTTACAAAAAGTAACTTTTTTTTGCTAAAGTTCACCTTTGAGATGTTAATGGCCTATCACGTTTATTACCTATTTGCGGCACTATTACAACCATCATAATGAATCGATAAAGGTTTCTCGCGTTTAAGACTTAATAAAACAGACCTCCATAAACCAGCAGTATTTCTTTATGGACCTATGTAATTCGTGTTTCCTTTTACTTTTTAATATTTACAAGACATAAAATGTATAAGGTCCTTACACATTTCCACAATAATTTAACACAAATACACAATGTTACATCCGAATACAAAATTACACACTGAGGCGAACTTGAAACAAAGTTCTCCTATCAAACTACAATTGCGTTTACGTCGTACAAAAGTCGTATAGCGCCCGCATCGGAACTGAACGATAAAACTTTGTCGGGACTCATCCGAATTCCTAAACAAAGCGTAGAAAAGTCAACTCTGAGACACAGGTGTCCCGGGCAACTGTCGTCCTCTAATCAAGTGGAAATGTTTGCTTGGACGGTCGGACGAATCTAAATCGGAACGAACGGACCCCGACTGCCTTATTCACCTGAGCGCCATTCACCCTACGGAATTCAAATCCCTCTCACAATCGGTTAGCCCTAAGTGAAAGGCCCACCTATTCTATTTACCCGGTCGATTCGATCATAAACATTTTTATAACGCAAGCTAGCTCGGAGTTATTTATGTCGTAACGTGAACGCGCTTAGCTACTTAATAAATTTCAGATAAAAACAACAAAAACACAATGGGACAAAGAATGATTAAATACACTTACATTCAATTTAACAATCTCCGGGCTTAAATTAATGCCGGTCGAAGTTGCCGCCTTATCTCAGAGAAAGCGGTCGGATTGCGTGCGTTTGTCTGAACTGCGAAACACGCGCCGATGGGCGGATAGTAAGTTAACATTCTTTTGTTTTCATTGCGAGTAAGCGCAGCTCGTTACCTCTAAGATACGAATAAGCCTTTTGACATTTTGCTAAAGGGTTCATTTCAGTTGATTAATGTTGTAATTCTCGCGGTTGCGCGTACAAAAAAAGATTCTAGGAACGTTTATACGGCGACGGGTCGTGAGTGAAAGAAAAATGAAGCAAATTTATCTCAAACGTGTGTCGTGGCAGGCGACTGTCGAGAATCTATTTTAAAACGACGGTTTTAATACTTAGGGTTCAAAATGTAGAAGGAAATAAAAAGTGGACAGTGTTCATTTCATATTTTAATACCAGATTAATGGTATCTGGTTCTTATGCATAAACAAGCACTAACAAATACGTCACGGGGTGTTTGTCATAAGAATCCAGACATCCTCGACTATAATCCGTATATACATACATATTTTAATAAAAATCAGAATTACCAGGAAAAGTATAAAATTAATAAAATTTCACGGCTGCGAAGAGAATATCAAGCGCTAAGCTCATTAGTACATAAAAAAACCTTTTCCTTAGCGTGAAAAAAATAATCACAGATTAATTCTGATTTTGCTCCTGTAATTTTTTCAACGCGTTAACGAGGTAACTCAGTGTACGTAACAAAGTTACGAAATGCAACGACTTTGGCAGTAGCGCTTTCAGTCTGCACCATTCCCGTTAATTTTCTTTACAAACTCTTTAAATTTTCCATCGCTTTTAAGATTCGCGACTCAAAACGCTTTTGCAACGAGAAATTGTGTAGCTACTGTGCAGACTCCTAAAAGATGCTATTGCATTCCAGGTTTGTAGTTTATAGCCGTTAATTTTCTTGTATCTCCTTGATTATTCTCCTTCTGTATCTACAAATTTTGTTAACTGTTTTATTTCTCAACTTTATATTTGCTAAGGTTGTTTTTTATCTGTATAGTGAAGTTTATTTCATTTCATGATATTGACACACATTTAGTTTTTATTTAAATTTCTGACAGAAAGCCTTTATGTGTATGCTGTGATGAATATAGTTTGTATTTTTGTTGCGGAAACGGATTTTTCCAGTTTAATATAAGTTTTTATGACATACCAGGTACGAGACTGTAAATACTCCTACGATTTGTATTTCCAGTTTTGCCATGACATTTTGTGATTATAAATTATGATGGTTATTTAACATCCTAAGAATAAATAAACTGATACATAATAAGGTTATTCGCAAGTTAAACTTTTGCAATTAATAAAATATGATATAATAAAGCCCATTTTATCCCACGCAATCATTATGCTATAAATAAGTACCTTGCGACAAACTGAAGTCTTATTTATTTCAGAGGATTTCTACCAATTCTGCAAATCTTGATTAGACACTGCTGTTAGACACATATTTTATTATATCTCTAGAACTGGTTTGAAATTTATTGCCACTTACCGCCCTGTATCAGTCGAGTTAATCTTTTACTCGGTCGTATTCTTACAGATTTGTCAGGACAGGTTATCATCTATTCTGTAAGGCGTTAAGAAGGCGTGGGCAGGTTGTTTATTTAGGGACATCTCGGGCGCATATTTGAACACGCGTACACTCGTAATGTCATTTGATGTGCCATCTTAACTAGAATTTACAAAGGGTTTTAAAACGTTTATGACCATTGGTCAACCCTCTAAATTTAAATAAGTGTGACCGAAACATTCGGAGCGTTTTAGGGAACCGTCTGGTTGACATTTAAAGAGCTATTATCTTTTTAAATTATATACAAAATCTGTTATTATAGAACATATCTTTAAAGAGTACCTATAAATTATAAAAACAGGCCATGCGTAAGTGAAATTTCAGAATGACTTAGCGCATGACACTGATTTGCCTTTACATTTTTTAATGTTATAATATTTTAATTTAAAATAAATATTTATCAAACTTTTCGTATCCATTGAATGATGTTTTAGATGGAGAAATATAACGTTAAAATATCATACTTAACATAAATGCAACCATCTTTTGATACGAATAAATAAAGTAGTTGACGCGTGATCAGAATGACTCAAAACAGCACATTTCGTTCTAAGAAAATAAAAAGTCGACGTAGAATTCTAAGAACACTTGCCGTCCGACTCAGTAACTACTTATGAAACTTTATCTTATAATAGTCATCTACCTGTATTCAGTTATCCTAAGGATTTGTACAGACGTAAGAAACTCTCCGTAAAAAGTTAACGGAGAAATTACAAAGTTAAAATTTTAAATATACGACTAGTACGACAACTGCATATTTGAATGTAATAAGGATTTTAATAATATGCGTACAGTTTATCTATTAATTAATCAAATCCCTCTAAAATTAAATAATTTAGCCGCAGTAGAGAATAGTTGTAGCCAACTATCTAAAACTGGTTCACATAACACTGTCTTAGATTTTCGCGATTATTACTCATTGAAATTAAAACTACTTTAAACTGATTTAAATCGCGTATATTAATTATTTTTATCATCCCGACGTTTTGAACACTTTACAGCGTTCGTGGTCACGGGTAGACTGAGGTGACATTTGTGTATTTGATGCGATTTAAATCCGTTTAACGTAGTTTTATTTCAATATCTAAAACTGGTCAGTGTACCTACTGGCTGGAACAGTAAGCAGTGACACCAAATGAACATCTTTCTGCCCCTTTTTCTCCTATTTATATGTAAGCTAACAAAGCATTTATTGCTTCAACCAAACATATAAATGCTTAGAACCAAAAATATTTTTGTGACGTTTGAAGTTCATCAAATTTAACCATTTGTTTTTTCGTGACCTTCATTTCATAGTAAACTGTGTGTATAGTATATATGTATGTTACAATTAAGCCCTAGCATTTATGTATCATGTAGCCAAGCCCGAGTTCTAAAGCGGGTAATAAATGTGAAGGTTACACAAATGTGAAAGACAAGCCTTGCTACAAAAACAGTTAAATTACTTTTATACATAAATAGTAAAGTATGACAATTTTATTGCGATTTCTTGGGATGGGGAGGTCTTGTCATGTTCTTCATAAAAAGAGTTTAATAAAAGATACAATACTAGTTTTATTTACATTTAAAGTTTAAGAATAACGTGCGTAAATAATGTAAAAATTGTATTCTAAAAAAAAAGATCTTTTCGCCCCTTTATCGTCACTATTCTTCGAGAAGTAAATCTCTTTAAAATTTTGTTCTGCAAACCTGGTTGATAGTTCTTTTCTTAAATTTCAACATAATGTTAAAAAATAAAACTTTAAATAAAAGATATCCACGTCCTCGTACTTCGTGTAACTAAGTAAATGATAATAACAGTGTACGTGCTGTAGACAAGTGATAATATTACCGACCCCACCTTGTGCGGCGCACGCGAAAGGGTTGACGTAACATCGAGCACACAAGTTCAAAGAATTTTTGTCTTATTTGCTTATTAATTACTTCGTTTTAGCAACTTCATAACAAGCAAAATATAGTTAATTCAGTTTGGAACTGCAAAAGAAAACTTTTTGGTATTAACGAGTATGTTAAAACTAGATGTGATTTACAGTTTTAGCCGCGTCAAATTTTAGAACTTGCTTGTCTAGTTGACTTTTATGAGTACAATTCACTTGTGTGTTATCTTTAATCTATATCTAACTTTGCTCAATACAAATCGCATACAAAATTCTAATAGATTAAAAAATATTTACATAGAAAAAATAATTTTGTAATAATTTAGGAATAATTTAGAATTTTGTCACTTCAGTGACCAGGAATTCATTATTTTCGGTCATATCGAAACAGTATTAAACTACAAGTACCAAAAGTTGTCAAACAAAAATATTATCTACAGCAATTCCTTATATTCTTTACAACAAGCAATTTACATTAATTACACGTTTAATGAGTCTCAGAAGTATTTCAATTGAGCTGACCTAGACAAAAATAAACGGGCTGCTGTTAAAAAATAAGTTTTATTGTACAAGAAGCGGAACAGTAATGAGGTTACGAGTTTATATACGCTGAAAACACTGAAAGAGAGGATCGCAAATAAACTGGGCCCGTTTTTATTTTTCTTTTATCTGCCCAGCTAAGTAAAATAGCGAAATAAGGTCGATTGAATAAATAATAACAAAATGAGGTTTACTAAAAAAACCGAACACCGCCTTCAACTATTTTCGTGTGGATTTTGGACATTCATATCTATTTTGTTATGACTCTTCCTCGGGGACTCTTTTGTTTTGTATGGTGACCAATATATCACATGGTAATTAAGACTTTAAGTTATATCACGCAATGTAACGTTTATAATATAAAAAAAAAGTTTATTAAACATTATTTTTAACCCTACTACTACGTTCGTACGTAGTAGTGGAGTATGTACTAGATAGGCAAGTACAGTATCTTTCCTATTACCGAATATTCCGCAATTGGTACTATAACAAAAGTATAAATAAACAATTTCTTATGATTTTTCTCTTCGTACACTTTTCATATTATAATTAGAATGTTTCTAAACTAAAAAACGTAATTAAATTACAACAGTTATTTAGTCGATAAGTCTGAAATTAATATAAAGACGGTTAGATATTTGTAGTTACCATATGTTGTAGCATTTACGGTGGGTGAACAAAAAATATGCAAAATACGTGGTTAATTTCGAACCCCATAAAGGGTTTACTCCCTTATAAATTATAACCCACCTGCCTCCCCGTGTTAGAAGTACGTTCTCTAATTGTGGAAAAATATTACACGCAATCGTTAATTTTGTGGCCTCAGTTGTTTTAAAGCTACCTACAACGTACCCCACATCAACTTTGTTTTTCAAATTGTGGCATGGTAATAAACATTTTTTAAGCGCACGTCAAAACGGCTTTTGTTCAAAATTTAAGAAATATTTGTACAATTAGAATAAACAAGTACATTTCGTTTTTCATAATTTGCTTTGAATCAGCTTTTCATTGCTGTGCCGTGGTTTGAATTAGGTATTTAATTTACGATTACAAGTGATAAACAAAGGATATGGTAAATAGATTTTCGTCGTCAAAAACTTTATTTTCGTTTGATAATTCGTTAATGTTGGTATAAGTTCTTTCGTTCGTTTGTCGTTTCGTTCTACATTCTTCATAGGTGCGTACGTGTACGAGACTACGAGTACAGCAATAATACAGATGGAAATATATGGAGCAATTCTTAAACGCAGAAAACGGTAACATTACAGCAAAATATTTTACATTTTTTATGAGACGCGTATTTTGCGTAGGTGTAAAACTTTGTGAATAAATGGAAAATGTAATGATGTTGACAACAATAAACATCCTTCCTGTTAGATTAGACACGAAGGCGGGCTTTAAAATAATGCTTCCATTATCGCCTCACTCATGTCTTTGTGCTTTATCATAAACCATTTTTGCATTTTTGATTTTTTTTCAGCTAAAAATATAGCCAGTTTTGTTATGAATGACGTAATGAATATTTTATGTTGGTTACACTTATGTTCTTTTTATATCTATGTATTTATTTTAATAATTTGTATCTTAATTTAAAGCAACATTCTTCATGTTTATTTTGAATATTGTTATTGTAAATAATGGCTTTCTAAGGGATATGTTTATCAGTGTTATATAATTCACATTGCCTACCTAAAAGTTGATAAGATAGTTGTTTGTTGAGGAGATTTAATGCGGCAAAGCCTGTGAAAGTGGCATTTGTCAATGCCGGCACAGGTGGGTGGTGTACAGTTATTACTTTATATTTCTCTTCATTCCATAGTAGCGAGCATTTGCTTTTGGAAGCACAATATGTCTTTTAAAACCAAGCCTATCTAACTTACCTACGTCTCATTTTATACGTCAAACGAGTTTCAAACGCAATACAATAAAATTCATATTTCAAGTACAATCTACAATCTCGTGACGTCTTTATTTCCGTTGTACGCACACACTATTTCGACATATTAAATTATGGATCTTATTTCAGATAACGAAACATTGTTATAAAAGTTTGACCGTACATACCAAGAATAAGACATAAGTTAGATATTTCATATTATACTTTTAAAATCTTATTAAGTGTTTATATTACCTACCCATCTAGAAGTGAAGAGATAATTTAATAAATACGGGATAAGAGAGCAATAATACTCAGCAGTCACTGACCGGATCATAACCAAATCTTCAGTAAGTCAGCGTCACGAGTGAAAAACGACGTCCATTAAGGAAGTGAATACATTTAAAATAATCGGCTTAGTTGTCCGACGTTGACGTATATTCGTACTTATCTTACGGAGATACCGACACAGATATCCCGAACTAATCCCTTACACAAATATCGGGAAAAGACTCGGCACTCCTTGAGCCGAGTAATTGAATGGGTCGCGTCCAGCGCGCTTCGATTTGAACAAAAGTACCTAATAATTTATGCCTATAATCTGACGCGCGGGCTCGTAGTTTTATTCGTTTTTGGAATCGGGAATAGGTACGTACTCCTTTGTTAGATTCAGATATTAACCCGACAATAGCGGCGACAGTCACAATATTACCCACATGTTCTTTATTCGCTGTCAAGTTGCAATATTTATATGGTGCCGGATTAACACCGCGTATAGATTGTAATATTCCAGAGAATATACAATCGCCTCTTGCTCGTAAAATACGGTTTGTTTCTCTTTGTATGGCGAACAAAGATCACAGATCGACTACCATCTTTATCGTAGCAAATATGTATCGGTTTCTATGGACAAACGTTGATTTGTTTTGTATAAAATGTAGCAATACAAAAGGCGGATTTTTTATCGGACGATTGAGTCTTTACGGATTGGTTGTAAATCGAAGAAGACATTTTTATTATTTATATAAGAATTTCGAATAAGAAAAATATATTTCTAAATATATTTCGTAATATTAAAGAAACTGTGGTAAAGTTCTAGAGTATAGTACATATGTATATTATATACATATGTATGCTTTATTCTATTAAAAGTTACTTATTATTAGTCTAAAACTAACCAGGATTGTACATAAATCCGAATAGTAAATATAGCATAAGCACAATTGCAAGGAATACCAGAAGTGTCTATTATAAACTTTTATGTAGATAATAATGTACGTATACAACCTAATCCACGAATATTTCATTAAAGGCTTTCAAATGAAAATTACATTGGATATTAAAATAAAATGTTTTTTGCACCGCTGCATAAAATAAAATTCGGAACAAAAGCGATGATTACACATCATTAGGCCTGTTAGTCGGAAAACTTTTTCCCACGTAAAGAGCTCTACGATCATAGTGTGCCAATTCCGTTAATTAAGAGATGGGTGTGGAACGCCTATTGAACTACGGCAAAATGGCAACTCAATGAGTATTCCCGTAGCGTTTAATCAAACAAGAACTATCGATTTTTGAGCTAAAACTGTAGATACGTGTCTCCAATTAGTGCTTACACCCATTGAATATATACGAACGTTAGAGTTAGGCTGGCATCGTTTCGCAGAACGTGACATTGCCGCTTTATCTCTTATTGTATTCTAGTTCACAAACGACGATATTATCGTGTTAGTCTCGGCTGCTTTTGCTGGAATAAAATAAATGCTTTTGTTACTGTTGCAATAATGTTTATTTATTATTAGTTTTGCAAGCAACCTTCATAAAGACTTTCCTTCTATATATAATTAAGACAAAACAGACCTAAGCAAGATACACGGCAACCACGACAAATAAGCACTTTCCAGAGCTGAGGGTTCTTAACTATTTTAAGTTGGCTTTCCTTATAAAAATAATTTGAAGGTGAGTTCTAGTGACACTTAACAACTTTTAGAGTGGCTTCCATCGAAGCGTCTGTGTGAATTATGAGAGAATCTAAATTCGAAGTTGTTTCGACGTCACTCGACGTACTGAGCAGTTAAGGGATTACGTCTGTGAAGTTATGACAATAAGGGTGATATTTCTGCAGTGCGCACGCTCTTATATCGCAGCTTCCGATTCAAGTGTACAAATAAAAACGGTTACAGCGACAGTTCTCATAGGAATAACTTTGTGGAATTTACCTGTTGTCAATTCTCGGCATTTGATTAGTTAGCTGACGGCTTGGCTGTTGTTTCTTGTAACTTAGAATCTTAGAATATAGAAGGTACACCATGTAAAACTTAGAATGTATACATCTTTGCATAGAAAATTTTAATTTTTGTCAAATTATAAGTAAATCATTTAAACAAAAATCTAATATCCCATTTATAAAAATGGGAAAATCATAAATTAAGTTCTCAAAGTATTATTTTTATCTGGTAAAATCTTTTTAGATCTTCAGTAGTAACATGTCTGTTGACTGATACAACTATTTCCGTTGGAAGAGGGTGTTAAAACGATGATCCTTTTAAGTCGTCTCCGAAATAACTACCGTCTCAATAGTCAATAACTAAGCCCCTAAAGAAACATCGATACGCCTAAATTGGTCTGCGGAAACTAAAACTTTATTTTTTACAAAGCTGTTGCCCGCGATTTCGTCCGCACCTCTGGTGATTGATTCTTGCGGGAATTTTGAATTTTTTGGTATAAAATGTAGGCTACATGTGCTAATCCAAATTAGAAGCCGTCACCATTTTTACTTTAGTTTCGACGATTTAAGTAAAAGAGCAAGAAACATTCAAACTTACACACTTTTGTCTTTATAATATTATTAATAACATGTAGACTGTGACGGTTGAAGATATAAACATACTAATATAATATATAAATATTTTTAAACGGAGTGAGCAAGTTATTATGTTTATTTTATTCAGTGACTGCAAATTGATCACGGCTTCGAGTCATTTTATAATTAACGAGCTGACGTCTCCACGCCTTCAATTGTGAGTTAATATGAAAAATGTGCACGTACATATGAGTAAGTATAATAATTATTTTTTGTCCCTTAAAACGTTGGAATATGTATGAAACATTTTTTACATGTCAAAATAGAAAAGTCTGTATAAAATATACATTTATGCCACACCTTGTGAGAAGATTATAGGAAAACTAATATTTTCCAATAAGATTTTAGGTAGTGTAAAACTATTTAATTAATCATTTCTATGTATAACTATAATTACCCAGAGACTAAAAGCAGTGTTGTCACGTATCTCCGCTAATGTTTCCCGGCGCCCGCGCACATGTAACTAGCATATCGTCGTTTTAAATCCTCTTCCGCGCCGTCGACTCTGACGAATTAAGTTATTAACGCTTCAAACAGCTGCTCCTCACAAATCAAAGTGCCGATTGCCCCGCGTTCTTAAAGCACGCTCGTCGCTTTCTACCACTCTTTACGACTGTTTTATGAGCTCCCGCATAGTCGACTTTTAGCTACGACGCTCTTAAGCGACACGATTGTTTCCAGGACGAAATAAATTAATATATAGTCGTAAACGTGTTCATTTTACGTGTCCTGCTATATTCACGATAACGGCGCTTTGAAGATCCTAAACAGTTATTACTACTCGTCACCTTTGATCCTCGCCGCGCCGTAAATGAATTTTCATTACGCATTTGTCATTCAACCGATTCTATATTAGTTTCAAATGCTTGAGTGAAATATCGTTTACGTTAGAACCTTTGAAATGCTTGTTTGGTGAAATTACTAAGCCTTAGCAAGAAAATACATTATACCTACTAGAATTAGCTCGTCAGTAATAATTCTGCTTTACGCTGGCGCCATGTGAGCGAGTATTTAATCTGGTAAATTTTTTTGCACTGAATATTGTATTTTAACACAATACCGGATGGCTCATTTTGCTACGTAAGAAAGTAATAGGCACCAGTCAGGTGGCCCACTGTTTATTCGACGTGCAATATCTTTGCCCGAGCCCTGCCTTGTCATCGCACCGAGTTAGCGAAACGCCGTAAAGCGAGCTGTTATAAATTATTTACAGTTTCCACGCGAAGGCCCCGTATTTGTCACCCCGGGCCGAGGTGAGTATTAAGATATTGCTTCGTATTCCTAAGGGTCTCATTACAGGTCGGGGCAGGCACGCGATACCTCCAATATTTTATCCTTAAAAGGGAAGACTGATGAAAAATGCCACCAGAAAAAAGCGAGACTCTCTGATGTATATGTAGAAGGAGAATATATATTTATTTACAAACATTACCTTTTAGCGCGTTATATTCTTAATTATATTAGGAGCAAACATTTCGTGGGAAAAAGCTGAAGAGCGATTCGCAAAAAGGCTGTTTTGATGGTAGTTACATTAAGGTAATTGGTTTACGGCTGCGAAACATTTTTATAGCCCATCGTGGCCGTCGGCTTAGGATACGCCAGGCCAATCATTGTTAGTCTTTGCCTCTAGCTAAATTTAACACGAGAAACGATACAAAAGGAGTTCGAGTTATAAATCCAATAAACAAATTGGCTCTCAGGATTTATGGAACCGCAAACCGCCAAACGTAAAATTAAAAGCCCGCTGTTTATGATGCCTTGTCACGGACATCTGTTGTAAAAAACAGTTACAGATCAAGTTCATAAATAAACTACATTTAAATACCATCATTTAACCCGTCCGTAATATTTAATATAAGTTATCAAGAAGTCGTTAGAGCGTCAAATAAGAAGAAAAATGTCATAACATCTGCGTAAGCAATTGCATTAGCGCCCGCAGCATTATCATAGTTCAATCTACTCTCACAATGATGTTAATATAATAAAGTCATCGCGGCCCAGTGAGTAGGGTAATAATTTTCATTATAAAAGTATTAAAGAAATAGTATTTGATGTTATCTCGAGCGTGAGTCGCGTGTGCGAGAGGAAACTGAGACGGGACGTTATTAAAAAAGCACATGTGGCCCGAGATGCGTATCGCAGCGTTCGTTAATTACTTTTGACACACAGCATATGATTCAATTATCATATGATTTATACAGAACGATGGATCGGCGGGGGTAAACGCGCCAGTTTATTTAAGCGTTAAGTAGTACATTAATTTCGTTGTATCGCGTTCCAGGCAGATGGCAAGCAAATTCTCACAAGAACGGTAGCCGATCTTTTTGTCAGCTTGTTTAACACGCAATCAATATGTGTGGCCCTTTTGGGCTTCTGAGAGTGTTCGAATAATTTATGAACGTTGACCTTACGGGCTTAATTTTTATGGAACTTAAGATGTAATCATTCTTTGTTCGCATTTCTTTTGAAACATTAAGCATATAAATTCATGCCATTATCGCGAGCCACATCTAAGACGGCATTCCCATTCAAGAACCGCTTTAATTGCTCAACTCATCCGTCCCTTGACCACATTACTCACATCGAAGCCGCTTTCAAACTCGAGATCATCTCGTTATAAGCTTGAGCCGAAACCTGCTGGTAATAAATACTAATTACTAGAAAAATAACAACGATAGCATCGCGGCCGAAATTCTTGACATTATTAAACCACAACGATTCAAAAACGCGTTACGAAAAAAATCGTGGTTACCATATATAGTAAATCTTCCACGACATCTAATGGTGTTACGAGCTTATTTATAGACGTCGCTCGTTTCGAGTGAAACATTTAATAAATATTATCACTCTTTAAGTCATCAACAAACGTGAGAAGATAGCCGTTGACCCGATTCGTGATATTTGTCTCGTTTTCGGGATTAAAATTGATCGCTTCTGAACGACAGTCTTCGCTTTGTTGGATGTGTCTTGTAAATAACACAGATGGTTTATGAGTCTTTTGCGTTTCGAAAGCTCCTTACAATAATTAGTACCGGGTCAAAACAAGATTCGAGTGTTCTTTAATAACAAAAGGGGACTTAAAAGGATTCGTATATAGTACGCGTCTTTGCTCAATTCTATAGGCTCAATGACAATACTTCATGTTGAATTTGTGGAAGCATTTTTTTACATTTCCGGTTAAATTCTGAGTGCTACTTACCGAACTCTTAAAGAAAAAGGTAAGAGATAACACCTGGTTCTGAAATATTTTTTACGCATTTTAAGTAGATTTTTTGTAATGAGATCCGATTTCTTTCTTATTTATTTTAGTTGTGTGTGCTCTTTAACAAATTTACTCTCATTAACTAAATACAAAACATCGTACCTTTAAATTTAAATGTTCACTGTAACAACATAACAATGGTGTAACGATGTCATTTAGTGGGGCAATGTCTTGGCGGGGTTCCCACATTTGCCACCACATGGCTCGCATTAAAACCTATCTCCGATGTAGTGTATTCAATAAATCCGGATTACTGTTCACTGATACACCGATGGAAAAATAGAAATTCTCAGTGTCGTTTCAAAACAGTTTCAGTTTTAAAGCCATAAGGTCCACTATACGGTATATTGCGAGCATTGTTCATTCCAAGCCTGAAGGAAGTGCGTGTTATTGCAGCTTATATTCCGAAGTTACCCGCTGAGACATTCGAAGCACCCGTCCATTTTTTGTGACAGACCAACCGAGTGCCATAAATAAAATAGGTAGGGGTCGTACCATGCGCGCTTTGTAATAAATTCGATGTTCTTTTTGGTAGCAAAGAGCGGGCCATACGATTGAATTATGGTGATGCGTTAAGCCAGCTAACGCAGTTGGAATCCCGGTTCTTATTTTCTTTTCATTTCGCTAAGCTCCTTCTCTTTGCGTTTGTATCGTTGATTATTTCTCTAAGTCACGTTCTGTTGCTATTTAGATTCACTACAATGGTATTTGTTCGTTTTATCCCGGTTCATCCTGTTCCGAGTAGAGTATCAAGTTACTCTGTATTCCCGGCCATTTGAAAAAGACAACACGCAGATGGTACATCCGTATTGGTTTGCTCTTAAAACAGAAGACTTTTAAATCACATGGGACCGTCAATATTTTCCTCTACTAAACAAAGGAGAGTATTTACTTCGCTTCTAACTAAGATCGATTGGGACGGATCTTAGGTACAAAGTGGCTGGCACACGAACGCGGCGTACATTGTTATAAAATTTCAATGGTTAAGAATATATAAGTAAAAATACTTTTACCGAAGTTTCAAGTGTTTAATTTTTATTATAAATTAAGTTATCATTAAATATGCCACAAATATAATAAAATAAATAAACTCGTTCAACTTAATATTATTATTGAACGCTCAAGAGTTGGTAGACATTTAATAAATAACAAGAACAACAAGATGAACCAAGATCGATCGCGCATATCAGCATCCGGCATGTCAGGCCTCCAACTTTAATATATGCATCAGTAACATTAAAGAGTCCTTATTTTAATACCTGTCACCGTTGCAGCCCGTCGCTCGGGAGTATTGAGTTACTCTCGGAAGGCAGTCGCGGGCCGTGCTTCGCGCGACCGCTCACGTCGCGAGTGCCTCTCAAATTACCCCCGGATAAGTCAATCATTGAAAACGTCCACGTCCACGTTTGCCCAAAATAAAACGCAGTTCGAATGTTGCGTGTGGCGCTCCCGGCATAATGCGTTGCGACAGCCGACATGTTTTGTGCGAGAAAATAAAATTGATGGCACAGGGATCGCTTCAGACTTAAATAGCTCACTATTCGTGTTGAACTAAACGCTTTTGTCTATTTTATAACAGGCGTCATGTCTCTCTTGTTTTTGTTGCTCTTTTTCTATTTTCATTTTCGTGTTATATAACTAATACGTTATTAGTTTTTGCTACAGTATCTGTGTCGCGCGGAAATTGCTCCGACACAAAGGTCGGGCCCAACTCACGCCGTCCTTTATTAAAACGATTGCCGCTTTAACTTGTTTAACAGTTAGCTGCTGAAAGGAAGTAATTGGACAAGTGTTAGCGTAGTCGTAACCGTTGGCGGAGCTCAATTTCCTGCTCTGTCCGTAGTCTTTGCGCAAATAGCTCTTTGCAAATCAAACAAGGGACCGTCTAGCGAGTCCACATATCAACTTCGTATTGTTTCTCTCCCATCATTTCGGGCTAACCAGAGGCGTTTTCGATTATCCTCCCTCGGGCGAACAAAGCCTGTGACCGCAGAACCGAGTCAATTACATAGTTCAACAACTCAGCCCTTATAACTTTCATGGGCTACTACCGGAATACAGAAAAGGGTATCTGTTTTCAATACTTCGGGCGCGCGATGCGATTGACCCTTTCGAGTGTCCGCATTGACTTTTAAATTACTAATCCCGCGGGGGCAAATAGAAACAGAGCCTCAGGCAGCGCATGTTTACACGGTCGAGTGTGCTCGCATATCTTCATTAGCCGCCGAGTCCGCCCGACTCGCCTTGCTTACTCAGCACTCGTGCGGCTGTTCCGAACAACCAAAGCTCGACGGTGAACTACTTGACACAAATCCTTCGTTTCCACAGTGATATTCTTCTGTTTCTAACAAGTTTATTGTTTGTGTACTCTAGTTAATAAAAAAAACTTATTTATTATGAAAAAGTTTATTAGATTCCATTGTAACTACATTTTTAATTCTCTAACAATGAATAAACAAAGGCACAGCAAGCGCTGATAAAATCGTGACGCATTTACTTAATTAGAATAAGCATTCAGATAACACATTTGTTCGATACATATAAATCGTTGTCCGGAAATAATTGAAACAAGGGAACTTTTATACGGAGCTGAATAGGGACCTATTAATGTTTATCTAAACATCGGAATAAGAATGCGTCGGGCGGTTGAACGAGGCAGCCGCCCGTTGGGACTCAGCCATGCGCGTCTATTTCGAATGATGGCTTCATACCCCGCTTTTTTACGTCAAACACAGTCTACCCTTTCATGCTGAATGAATTACTTAATTTTCCTACGCTAAACGGGTCTGCGGTAGTGCGGATGTCGAAATAAATTAGCGGTATAGAATCGTGAATGCAGAAAAATTGAAAAGGTTGAACTATATGAATTATGACGAAATGTTCTATTGGTGCACTGGAACGTGAACTAACGGATAAGTGCTCTGAGGGTAGTTTTTTGCGTTAAAGATCTTCGTTTAAATGCTTTAGCATTATAACATTTCAATTTCAAACCTAATTTCGGTTTTAACCTAAATATGGTATTGCCCATACAAATTAAAGGTTTATTTTTATAAAGGCAAAACAAAAGAATATGTAAAATATATGCAAATACATAATCATATATCACGTGTTGCCAAAAGAATTAATCAGTAGGGGATATATATTAATTACACACACGCCATGACAATTAGAACCCCTTTTTATGTCAGGATGCATTATCCGTCCGGAATGAAAACATTAAATGTTATTAATGCGCACGTTACCAGTCGAAAATAATACGAGTACGGACCTTTTAAGTTCGTAAAAGCATCCTCCCGCGCTCCACTGATTATTAATGAGATGAAATTGTTATTAACGACTATTGATACCGTATACAAAAATACCGATTAAGAATGTTAAACAGCCGTAACTGATTCGAATTCGCCCCGCCAGGTTTTGAAGCTATTGTTCACTAAATAATAGAAGTGTTTATGTTTGGGTGATTTTTTGTAGTAAATATGAAAAAAAAAAGATATATTAACCTCCCGTTTACCTGAACCGATCATCCATCACGCTTCATAACTAGAAATTATGGTCCGTTTTTATTGCTATTCTAGGAAGAGTATTCGCCGTAATAAAGTAGAGGCTGACGTCTTTATTTGCAAACATTGTATACTGAAAAGTCTATTATAAGTGGCAGTCGTAAAATATTATAACGTTCGGACAATAACGTCGACTACTGGAAAAAAATAATGACTCTGTTAATGAAATTCTGTACTGACTTTGTTTATGCATGCGGACTTAGTTTGAGACCGGATAATTAAACGTGAATGCTTTATTCGGTGTTTTTTTTTCAACATAATTAGAACGTGTTCCTATATATTTAGAGTATAGAATTGCATGTATAAATTAACTATATAAGATGGTGTGCCGGTCGGGAACGTCCATATGCAGATTAGAGAACGGATACTTGTTCGCCACCCCACAATACGATTCACGTAACGTACATACTTGCTAGATGAATATGGCTTTAGACGATTTTGGAGTTTAAGGGTTAAGCCATAAAGATTACATTCGGGCAAGAATTTGCAAGTGAGCTCTGGAGCCGGGTCGACTGTACTGCTGAGGACCCATACAGAAATTATCATTGTTTAACATGCGCTTTGCTCGGGGTGGTTTATGTGAATATATATTTAGCAATATGCATTTACACAAGAGATTCGCAAACATAATAACGAAATTGTAATTTGAACATCAAATTCTATAAAATCTGACCTACTTAAGTGGTCTTTAAGTTACTACCAAAATTTTAAAGTTTCGAAAGAAAATGCGCATAATATAATACTTTGTAGCTCGCCTAGTCGTTCTGGAAGCCTTAGCGACCGCAACAATAGATGCTAGATTTATTGTTATGCCGAGTTTTATGAAAAATCATGGTATAATGTTATTATTATATGGAAAACAAGATTTCCTTAACGGGCACGGCGCCAGTTTACACAATAATTTGGCCTGCATTCAAAGAAAGGGGATGCTTCTACGAAACTACTAATAGACAAACTATTCCATAGCAAACTTCACTTTGCATACGAATCAGTTAATATGAAACTGGTATCAAACATCGAAGTTTCGCAAATTATTTTAAATTACCAAAATGTATTATTATTAAATTAAATATAAATTCTAACTAATAATATAAATGGGAATGGGACGTTTTCATAGTTCAATTACTCAACCGATCATACAGTGTACAGAGACGGACAGACAGAGACATGAGTTAAGCTTGTGAAAAGAACAATTCTTGAATCATGAAAAATCTACACAGTCCTCTAAAGCTATAATAGACAAAGTACGAATGAATCAACATAAACAAACACTCAGAACCGTGTGTGGCGAACATCGAAATAATCTACACATAATATTCCATATACGTACTGATACGAGCCGATGTTTCAAATAAATGTGCATATCATTACACTAACAAGAGATGCTGGCGAGCGAGTGTGTGAGGTCCCATTTCGATATTCAACTTGGATTTTTTTTTCTCTAAGGTTGTTAGGGATGTGTTCCTTTACATAAAACAAACGCGAAAGCAGGATTTATATTTTAATGTTTATACAATTTACATTCATATATTCGATACATGGAATAGAACTACTCTCGAATAGCGTCCTTACGATGCTTTACTGGCAGAGTTTTAGTTTGAAAAAATGAAAGAAAAAATTAGTAAGGTTACTTTTATAGTATTCAGAGCCGTCAAATTGTATGTTCATTAATCGTGTTTTTATAGTGACGCTACAAGATGGAAGTTGTAGCCATTTAAACCATTACGATCATTAGTGCGAGGCTCGAATTTCGGGACGGACTCTCAATTAATTCGGCGTGTAAACTATAACATACCATATATCACAGTCGTTTTTTGTGTATTAAATGATATGAGTGCTTATTATTACTTTTTTTTTGTTTCTTGTATTCTGTATTCTAAAAGTGACTCTATTTTTCTTATTGTTCGGTACAGTGTAGAGTGATATTTAATTTAAAAAAATGTACAAATATTTATAACCAAATAATAATAATGATTTAAGCTAACATTACTCGAAATTTTAGTTTTTCTTCAATTACAATTTAGATAAAAGATAATAATAATACATTTAAAAACTCTTGCATTTATAGTAAGTATTTGTTTCAGCTACAAAGGTTTTTAATGATATTCCTTTAATGATATGAAAAAAAATGTCTCTACAATGTCATTACTTTGAACAAGCAAGTAAAAAGCAAGCCTTCATTATGATTTAATGTACGTCTACAATACGCGTATAGCTATTCATATTTGTATGTTAATCTCTTAACTAAGCGATGTTCCGTGTAATGTATTCTTTAGAGACGATCAAGATACACTTTCTCATACAACATTGAGAGTTATAGACAATAGATATTCTAATAACGAATGAGATCCGCTTGTTTATGCTCAGTCATTCCTTGCTGGTATTTAATTCTTTTTAACATGTGCATGACAGTCAATAACGTTCGTTTAAAAGCCCGTTCTACTTATTGTTTTATTCCGAATAATTGTAAAATTTACCTACACTTCTACACCCTCCATTTTGAATTCCTCTTCACTTCGTTATAATGTGAAAAATTAACGAATATATTAATTCAGAGTTTCGCATTTTATAGTATTACTTTTTTACCAAATATTAATTAGACTAAAAGTTAATTACTTCAAAACCATAGAACCATAAAATTAACTACAATACTTTATAGTTAGCGTATACCTATTAGAGTTAGCCATATTCTAATGACGTCACGATATTACAACGTCTATCATATTCGATACTTAAGTAAAGGAAAAAAAGTATAATAATATCAAAGAACAACAATAATGTCTGAAAACACAAAAACGACAGTTAATGATTTATGAAAAAACCGAAGTTTCTCTTAACATTTTCCTTATCAACAACACAATTACAAGAGATCCTATTTAAAATCGTATCATATCATATAAAGGCTATTAGAATTCACTTGTTCGTGGATTAAAACCGAATTAATGGAAGCCACGGTATGCTAATACGATGATAATTGAACAAGAAAACAATACGGCAAAGGTAATAGAATTACTAAGTAATTTCCAACAGCTCCCATCAATCATCCGTGATGTAGGATATGATCTTATCTGAAATGAAACTCATCATTTATAGATCCGTCGGCATTGGTCGAATATTATTAATAGACGAGATGTGCCCGCGGTTTCGGCTGTGGAATAGTATTAAATACCCCCTGGAAGCTTTTTGATTTGGAATATTTGTATAGAACGTTTAATCAAATAATACAATTTAATCAAATAATAATATGTGCTAGATTCTATCGACGATTTGACTGCATCTACCACACGCAATGTTTGGTTTGTCAGCTAGGTTTACATAATTTAGTAATACTATGTACATAATATGTGTTTTATAATAACGACATAATTAAACGTCCATCCGTGTGCGTTCAGAATAGTGTAGAATTTCGAGACAAACGAATAAGTTTTTAAAGCAAAAAAATATGCCCGAACATTATTTACTTTGACTAGACGTAATTTAAGTAGAATTTTTATTACAAAAATACTGTAGGTATATACGGACAGAATCCATCCACGTTATGTGTAGAAATGGAAGATAATATCTATCTGGTCATCCGAATCTGTTGAGCGTAATCTTTGTTTGGCGGTGCTATCGATATCTATAAAATTATAGGGTCAGTGTTCTACATACGAGCCGGTGTAATCAGTGAAATTAGACATTCCATTATTTGACTACTACACAGCAATATTCCTCTCATTATAATTTTGTAAGTAAATGCTTTTACACTATCTTTAAACCTAAATTATATGGCTACTGTCTTAATTTAGTAGTAACATTCCACAGTTGTAATATTACGTTACTGTACTTTTGTAATATGACGATTATTATCTGCTATCGAAAATAATTATGTTGTTTTTGTCATGTTGTCAGCATACCGGTAACTTGTGTGAACTTAGCGGCACTATTATTGAGTAAGAAACCTACATACATATAATTCAATTTCTCGCAACATGATTGTAAATACTAACTGCAGATACTACAAAACATACGATTACTTTTAGCTTCCAAGATGTATGCTATGTATTATCGGTACCTAGTACCTACTGATAATACATAATATAAAGTCTACCTTATCAAATTAAACGGAATAAAAGCATATAACAAACCTCTTGCGATGTTCTAAATAGCGATATGTATTTATATATTTTATCAATTTACATTTAACTGCAGCTGCACTCTTAAACCGAACTAGGGTAATTCTCTTTCAAAAATCGGCGCAAATTAGCTGTTACTGTAGTTACGTTTCATCCGGCGAGTGAGAGATCCGGAAGCGCAATTAACGGTTTTCGTAGTCTTTTCCAGCCTTCAATGATTAAAGCGCAATACTAGGAACATAGAGGAAATAGCACACGTGAAGTAACGTTAGTTTTTCTTATTTAATTACAATTAATCTTAAGTGAAAACATGATACCGCTTAAATATTACGACACGGCTAAATAATTCGTCGAATGACGATTTCGAAACATCATCCGGACATTCTATGAGATGCAAGATTAGTGATACTGACAGCGAAGATAAGTTAAAACTTTTTTCTTGTATTACGATAATCACAGAGTGCTTTGATACACCCGGAGATGAGAGAGCGAGATAAATCCTGTCGATATCATTACAGTTGTACTTTAACTTAAGTAACTACTTAACAAGATTGTAGGCTTCGTTGCGAGATAATGATTGTATTTTATTATGTTCTGTATGTTATACGTGAATTTACTCGTTGCTCAATTTGTATGTACTATCGGACACTTATATTATTTTGTTCGCTGTCGTTTTATTCGTAGTTGAATTTTTATCGGAAGTACGGGAATAAAATGTTATACTTGTGTATTTATTTTACTCCATAACCTCGTGCTCTTAATAATAATAAAGTATTTTAATTTTGAAAGAGAATAACTTTAGACTGAACTTTAAATTTTAAATGACTTTAATCTGTGCCTGGGATGGTATACAAGTTAATACTTTAAACACTTATTTAAATGGATGTAATCCGATAATCGTTTGCCTGTCATACATTATATCAATTTACATAACACCTCGTGGCAGTGGTCTGCTTATATTAATAAGTTTACATAGCCGAGTGCACTCGGCGAACGTTCAAACATAACCGTGGATGCGTACAATACTAGTTTTTTCAAATGACGTTTATCCGCAGTTCCTATCACCTAAGCAATAGAGTTGAAATTCATAAATAATCTCCCTATATGGTAAATCGTCCTAAAATATATTCAGCAGGTGTCCACGTATTAACATACAATTTTGAAAGACTAACACAATAACTCCCTCTTTAGCTGCGGATCCGGTGTGATCAGTTTTATAAACGCACAGACGAAAGCTCGATTATGAATGAGATTATTTGAATAAACATTGAATTTTAAATCCGTTTACAATTACCATGTTGAAATGAATAATTTACACGGAGAGCTATTATAAATAAATCACATAAAGTTGACTTTCGTATTAATAGATTTGTATTAAATACGTATAATTCATCTCTCCGATTCAACATTTGAGTTTATTACTAATATACTTGATAAATGTACCGTAGCATAATTAATTTCGTTGAGATGCTTACTCGTGCGTAGAGCGGAATATTCTTTCATACGAATGCTTCCTGTCTAAAAGTGAATATAGAAAATAACCAAATCCCACGTAATATAATAAGACAGGCGTTAAACGTTCTACAGAATAGAAGTGACAGTCTGACAAGGCATCATAATGTCTAATTACACAATGAAAGGAATGCACGTGGGATGTTGTGATAGCCGTTTATTATTTCTTATGTACTACACGAATTAACCTTTCAAAATAGGCTACGGTGCAGGAAATGTTGGGCAAACAAAGCATATTAGAGAATTGTAGGCCACCCTCGGGCTCGGGGCTGCACCGCCCACTCCGATCGTGACTTGGACTGCCTTCTGTACCACAATAAGAATACTTCGATACGGAAGCGAAATATTTTACGTTCGGTTCGTTATACCCTCTGAACGTTTTAATCTTGTTACTTTGATCTAAAATTCTAAATACAATTACATATCTTCCTCATTTTCCCTGAGCTTTTCCTGAAATTGAATTATCTAAATAAAGGATCAGAACACGAATGTATCATCTATCAAATTAGCATCCAACTTGTTTATTACGACACCCACAAACTCCTCCACGAGTACCCTAAAAGTATTAAACTTTACGCCGTGGTCGCCGGCATCAAATTAGAAATCTAACGATAAAAAGGTCCGAGCACATATCACGCTATCGCACTGGCGTCCCGAACTTTCATTATCCAGTTATGAGGTTTATTATTTCGGGACGACTTTTATTGTGCTGTAAATATTTTATTCGGCGATAAGAGGTACCCAGAGATAAAGCAAATTGATCGGGCAATACATTCAGATCGGAGGTTTATGCGTTACGTGGGCGGGTTAATTGAAACGATGAGATTGTGCGAACGACGTCTCACATACATTAATATTTAATATCCTATTTGAAAAACTAACGCATAATTATTCGAGATAAACCATCAAATGCGACGCTTTGCATTCAAATGCATGCTGTCTACGATTACATTTAAATTATTATAAGAAGCAAACTCGGAAATAATATTTATTATTCAGCTGGCATTACAGTTAATTTAGAATGTAATATAAATCCACCTTTATAACGTAACGATTAGACCTCAGCTGGTGTTTCAAATATACTTGATTCGATTCTCATTTCAAAGCCTACATGATTTACCTCGAGGCGAAATTGTTATAGAGCATTAGGTATCCCAAAAATATAGGTAGGTAGTATTTATTCAATACATAAAATGTCTAAATTGAAAATTGAGTTTATTATTATATCATTATGATTTCCCTTTTTCATATAACGTTATTTTATTTGCATTTAATTAAGTATTCGACGGAAGCCTCGAACATTAGGCGCGCGTGCGTCGAGATTACGTTGAAACCGTGGCAAGCGCCCCATATAGTCGTAGTTAATAGTAAGCCGTATTAAATATGCTTTAACCCTAATAGAACGCTATCGAACATCTTATGTTTTATTCAAAAGAGATTAACGATGGGCGCTCCAAGCGGCACGCCTCTTAGAAATTTTCTTCATACTGATATTAAAACAATTTTAATATGAAAATAAATTCGTACGTAGAGGGTGGAGGGTTATTGCACGTATTCTGGCTTGCGTTCAAATAACATTGTTGAAATGTCATGATTATGATTCATTCTTATTTGATAAATTGATGGAGGAGTCGCTAGGGTTTTTTTATAGAGTTCATTAAGCAACTACGAACTCAACTTTATAAAAAAAACTCATGAAATAAATGTTGTACAATAAAACGTACTATATTAAAAAAATAGAGTAGTTGATATGACATATTATTCTTGTTATAAGAAATATTTTGGCTTAGAAATACTTTTAAAAAATTAAAAAAAGGGAATTATATGAATTAAGCGAGCGTTATGACAATTTATAAAGCTACAATTTAGTATAATTAAATATATTATGCATATTGAAAATAAAAGTACGTTTACAACTAATTTAAATGGTAATAAAACTGCAAGTGACTATAAAGCCTTCAGCTACAATTAAATTAAATATCTTGTCGGTGTTCATTTTCGAGTCAATTGTACAATCATAACCGACACAAGCCAGCTAATTCGGCGTTACGCCAGAAAATACCATCTAATTACAACTCACGTAGAGCGTAACCTACCACAAATTAAAAATAATGACTGTCGGTTGAAATTTTTCTGGAATTCGTTATTACAAAAGGAAGAAGCAATGCGAGCTCGGAGCGAACGTCGCTTGACGGGCAGCTGCAGAATTAAATTATGACCATTTTTATCCCTCGGCCGACCGGACGGTACACCTGCCTGCCCGCCGCGATTGACACCTACCCCATTATACTAAGCCACGATAAGCTGAAAAAAATCTCAACAATAGCCCCTTTACAGCCGCATGAGAACTTATTATTGGCCCTTTACAAACTGAGCCATTCGTTTTTACATCTTTATACTGTCCTGGCCATTAGCAGAGGCGTGTGGGCAGCGTAGGCTTGCAGCCAAATAATCTATTGTTAAACCTAACAAAAAGACCAAGTGAACATCTTCATAAAGGAAACGTCTCTATCACTGCCTATTGTTAACTAACATTCTCTGAGCCGGAACAATATTTTTAATCACAATTTATTGCCAATTTCACATAGTATTTAGAGATAAGCGACGGAATGGTAGACGAAAGAATGATTGTAACGAAATAAAGGAAGCCAGATTGAAAGCGTCCGATGAAAGACGACGCTGTCGTAAGGAAGACTGTTTGATGGTAATGATTTATGGCGACAGAAGAACAGCGCGATTTTCGCGCGTTAATGTTGAGAAAGATAAATGTGTTCTGATTTTCGTTGGACAAGTAAAATGCTGCATTTTTATGGATTAATTTTATCTCGCATCGAGTCAAACAAAAAATGAGCATAGCATTGAGTTACAAACGCGCTATAACTGGAGCGATCTGTAGAACAAAAAATGTAGTAACCGCAGAAGTGGCAAGCAGACCGCAAAACTCGTTAGACTGCAATCATCTCGTGGTACAATTCTATATTTAGATGAGCGTTCCAGGCTGGATTAGCAACGCTGCAAGGTGCAAACTGTCAGTCACAGCTATACGCAGAGGCGACGCTTAAAGCACTTCGTTTAATAGTACCATAAACGGGTAACAATGTAAGGCAATGATTTCGAAGAAATGTCAACGGACTTGGTATAGTTCGTCCTTTATTACTGGGTCAGACATATATATTTACATAATTATGGTTATCGTAAATGTCGTTTATATACGGTCATAAAATTATCGCTCGCATATAACAAGTATCTACGTTAGTAATAAATATATAGATAACCATACTTTATGTATTAAATCGGGAGACATTGGATATTATCTTATTTATCAAAAATCATTTTTTACTAGTTAGCCTTCCATAGACACGAACTATATTTCAGTCAATTATACTTGCAACAAATGAAAATGTGAACAGTTAAATTTATTGGTACAACGACAATATAAACCTGGGACAAGTCACATCGCTCAGCTGCACTCTTCCCTTGCTCTTGTTCAAACTCAAAGGCGACAAAGTGTAGGCGATTACATCGAATAAGCCACTATAAATCACAGCTCAACAATAAACTCTCGATTAAATAGATATTTTATTCGATTTTAAGTGCGTGCCTTAATTTGTATGCATCAACACGAGAAGCCTTCCCATCACGAAGTTATAATATCCGCCCGTATTAAAAAAACAACAACATTATTTCAGTAAATCACGTGCATCATTCATCCTGTCCGAAATCGCTCCTTTTAATCAAGAATGAGTCAAGAGTTAATATTCGCGATTCATGTTGCGGTCGCTTTGAAAATAATAGCTTTGCTATTTTAATATTCCACACCGAACGAAGATTTCCTTTTATTAGAAAAAATTCTCTTTATTGTTTTCTTTTTTGCGTTTCGCTTAGACATTCTGTCAGTCAGATAATTCAAATTAAATACACCTACCGCGCGCGGGCGCCGTGAATGTTAAGAAGCGGCGCTGCACTCCCTCTCCGGAATTGAAAATGAGTGTGGTTGATGTTTTGTTTTAATAAACTCACATATTTGCCTTCAAAGTAAAAGCTTTTTATTTGATTTGTTCCCCGAGTGAACGAGTTCCAGTTAAAGATGTATGAGGGTTAGTACTTTGTACTGCGTAATAAAGACCACATTGCGATGATAGAACGTTATTATAAAGAAGTGCTCATTGTGATATTTCTGAATAAGTGTTTGGTTTGAGTTATAGATTAATAAATCAGCTGTAATAAGCAAATTGATCAATTAAAATACAAAATAAAAAAGCAGACAATAAAATTACAGATTCTGAATCGAAACACGTTATAGGAATTTGAAATTATGTGATGTCTGTAACTATTATTGTTCCCGGGGAAATATTATGTCTAGACCGACAAGAACGTGGTGAGAGTAAAACGAGTGCTCTAGGAATAAGTCGGTGCGTTGGAGCTTAAGATACCGGCCTATTGTTAGCATGACAAACTACGATTAATCACTTGTGCACACAGTATATTTAACGTTTATCCTTATGCAATGAATTAACAAAATAAATTACCTTTTAAAATTTATCACAGTCTAATTTTCTCTAATAGGTATAAGTCGGTTATTTATATTTTGTCTTCCTTTTTTCACCGAATCTGCGGAAAAGAGCCGTTAAAACTAGGAAATAGTTATCTGTCGTCCCTCCGTCGTCCCTTCGGCAACATTTATTTTAATCTACTCTTTCGCTTTATGCGGCGACACTAAGCCCGCATTCATTCCTTATTTATCAACTTACACCTGCAAATTCTTTCGTCTCTGGTTTCTTGATCCTAGTCCCTAGTTAATTATTGATTAAGTGTCCCGGGTGCCTTTCATAATGAAATAATTATGTGGTATGTACCGGCATACGTCTGATGGTGAAGGTTTTAATTAAGGCGTATTGTTCGACGGGCCGCAGCGTGACTTTTAAAAACTTGTTCTCCGCCTTGGCGTTCCAAATCATTCTCACTAGACACTTCATAACAATTTTCTAAATAAAAACATTTGCGTGTTTTTATTTATAAAAAAAACATCCACCATTTAATTACTTATGTATCTGTATTGTGTTGAAGATAAATGATCGTTCAAGTTGCATATAGTGGTACAGTTATATAATGTAAATAGAGCAGAGCCACAAGAAACAAAAGACGAGGAAGCATAAAAAAGTTTTCAACACAAAAGCGGTCCGTTATTCTATGAATGGAGATTTAGACACGCTTCTATATTGATTTGATGTTTCGATATCGCAATCTGTTCGACTGCCAGTTATTTTAACAATGGCTAATCTGTTTTTTGTGTAGTTGATAATTGCTTTTTTCTTTAATTTCAATTGAAGACGTCCATTATTGCTTTTGTAACGTTATATAGTACTATTTAAATTTAATCACAAATATCTATAAAATATCTCCTTTAAAGCTTTTGTAATCGAATCGCGTGCATCCCACATATCGATCTGAAATAAAGTGAAAAGAAAAACCAATTTAAACTCCTAAACAAATAGCAAGTGCAAGACGGACGCCAGACAGAAGTAAAATAAAACAGCGAGAACGCGAATAACGCTCACGGCACTGCAGGAGAGTTAAAAATCAAAACTACGTCAGAGCGAGACGGTTGTAGGCCATAAATTACACCTGTCCGATGAAATATAAAGAGAAGATATTGTTTTAAGAGTAAGTCCCGGCCGGGTGATTACAGCTGCCGACCCAGACTTGAAATTCCGATAGTTTTTGCACCGGTAAAAACTGATATTCCATCGGCCGCGTTCCGTCCGCCGTATATTGAGTTAATGTCGGTCGTGATTGTACTTCCATCTCTGTTCGCCTCGAAGGCGTGAGCGAGATGACGCATTGTTTCAGTCAGGGTAGGTTGAAATCGCATTTTATGGTAAGTTGGCGGGTCGGCAGGTGTACGCGCTGCACCTGCGACGCGGTCGGACGGGCCGTGAGATGCGAAGGACAACGAACTCCGTGATAGTTAAGCAAAGATGAGATCGGGTTATCGCTTAAATATTTTATAATCGAAACTCTTTTCCATTTTTTACGTATAACATTAACATCTTATAAATAAAATATAATGAGCCTCACGACGTGAAATAAAAATCAATACTCGTAAAACATTTACATAGGAATACGAGAATCACTGCATAGTTTTACTTACATACCAAATATAGTCTCGAGATCTGACTTTAGAAAACGCTGAACGTAAATTAAATGTAATTGCATGCGAATCGAAAATCTATCTAGGAACTAGTAGAATTTCCCAGCTAACAACTTAACCAACTAGCAAGGCGTCTTAACGAGTATCTCGACAGATAAGATCAGACATGCAAGCAATTCTAGCGGATTCAACATAAATTAGCTAATGATATGTGAGGAAACATGAGTCTAGGAGCTGTTTGAGTTAGCTGCAACATAGATTGGTTAGCCGATAATCTTCCACGTTTACTGTTTTTACATTTAAATATATATGTTAGTTTACATACAACAGATTACAACCATATGTATATACTTTAAATCAAAAGGCTTTCAAATGTAAAAATAATGAAATATTCCAGTAAGCAACATACAGCGATAATAGATTGAAAACGTATGCCACACTTGAAATTAAGGGACAAATAATAATTCACCAAAACTAAGGTTTCTAGCAAGACCGAACCTATAAATTGTATAAAGAACAGCTAACGAACGACAAACTCAAATATATTATAAAATAACTGTATCAAAACTTACGCAAGAAAAATCTGAAAAAAAAAGTAAAACTTTCGCAAAGCCTGAACGATAACAAAGTGTTTTCTTTATACTGGAGCTGTCAAGAAGGAGACGTTTAGGAGCGAACAATAAGAAACTAAGCGAAATATTAATCACTAAGTTTCGGTCTAGCAGTTTGAAAGGAGCTCTAACTTTTAATTTTGTTTATTAGACGACGGGGAAAATTTTCAGGAATAGTGTTTTGAAAGTTTCGGCGCGTGTGTACCTACTTAATGTCGACCCGTAAAGTTTCAGTGTGCGACAGAAGCAGTTTAAATGTATAAGAAAATTGGAAAGTACGTAGTTTCCTCATTAAGTGCTCTGGGTTATCTTATTGCCTGCACTTACGTTTTATAAAAATCTACGCTGCTATTCCGATGAGAGCAAGTATAAAATCAAGTCATGAAAAATACCAAAAACACAACATTTTGCAACCGAACAAATGATTGAGATAATTCATTTTTATATTTTATGCTTTTTAAAATAATAAAAAAATAAAAAAATAAAAAAGCTATTTCATTTCATAAATTAGGTCATACGGTTTTTTTATTCACCACACATCCGTCGTAATTACTGCTTACAAATTAGGTTATCATATTTTTATTTACTATTTTCATGCATGTTTTAATAAGAGTAACATGTCGAGAACATAATGTGTTCTCTTTTTTATTGTTTACTATTTATACATAGTAATAAAACAATTACGAGCTAACATTTCAATTTTATGTTCTCAGATTTTTCTACAACATTGTATTTAAAAACGTATTTGAGTCTTATACCTATAAGTATAAATTTTCAGTTTTATTAACCCATACAATTCGAACACTTTTCAGGTATCGTAGTTGTGAAGTGTACAATGTATTTAACTGTCTGTCTGTCAAGCATTAAAAGGGATTATTATTTGATAAACGTGTTCGGAACGTCGGGACGATAAAAATAAAATTTATGTACGCAATTTAAATACGTTGAAAATAGTTTTTATTAAAACGAAAGGATCAAGTTATTGTAGTCGGTGTGTCCGGAGTCGGAAGAGGCAAATTCTGTACGGATATTGAATATTGATCGTGCACCCTTAACCCTGATGTATCGGTCGTTACCGGCCGAGATAAAGGGGTGTTCAACGGCTGTACTATCGAAAAACAATGTACCAAATGTAATACGTTAATATTCATAATCTTTATACACGGATTATCGTAATGTATTGCTTATAAATGTAAATGTAATAGAGCAAATTATTGCTATGTAAACATTTTTGAAGTACAAAACCTTATAGATAAGTAATTTTGGGTTAAATATTATAGGTTATACAAATAAAAAATAATGATATTTTAGGATTTATAGCTTTTACAAACGTAATCATAATACGACCCTCAATTTTCGCATGAAACGTTTTTGAATCGTAATAATAATGTTTGTATTCATTTAACCCCGTATTCGGAGGGTAATTATTATTGAGAAGGGCGCTTTTGTATGAGTTCCTAAAAATTATAGGCATATATTGATTATAATTTTATTGCCTATAATGTTTAAAAATATGTAATAAAGGTTATTTGTTTTAAAATTGTGCGATTAACGATTTCAAAATAAATGTTATAGCGATTGTTTAAAACGTTGTTTTGCCATATAAAATACCCCTACCCCTAACATTTAGGGGGATGAAAAATAGATGGTGTCCGATTCTCAGACCTACTCAATACGCTCACAAAATTTCATGAGAATCGGTCAAGCCGTTTCGGAGGAGTATGGGAACGAAAACTGTGACACGAGGATTTTATATATAAGATAATATCCCGAAACAAAAGATAACTTTTAATAACAAATTAAATGTTATGTTATAATTTGTAAATAATAAAAAATTAAATTATATTATTTGGGAAGCTTGATGAATAAGTGCAATAGGTACTTCTACACTGCCTACAAAACTAACTAGGTGTGTATTGGTTATTAATTCATATCGTAGTCGTTTCCATACGTTCATTTGTGCCAATATAAAACACTCTAGTTTATACTTTTCTATTTTTATACCATATAATTTAGACTTTATAATGGCGTATCGTCTTTATCGATTTCTTAATGTCATTCATAATTTCACAACAATTAGCTTTTAATAACAACCTTATAGCGAATGTAAATTGGAAAATGTTTTTTAAAGCTTGTTAAAAGAAAATTATTTAGCTAATAATAACTTCAAAATTATGTGGATTTATAGTTAATAGGTTACTTTTGGTCAGTTAGATTGCTTTTTACCGCCACCAATTTGTTAGTAAATATACTTTTGGTATTTTTTTTAGTTAAGTATTTTTGTTTCAATACAAAAAATGAAGTACTAGCTTGTAAATGCTCCACTTATCGGCATCGTCTTATTTAGGAGTAGGTTTAGATCCTAATTCTACGCTCTATTCTCTCTACTTCGTTTGACGGATACACATACATACAAATATAATAATAATATGTATGTATATATGAACATTTGTCAGAATTTTTTACGATATGGTTATGACTTTTTTTGTTACTTCAGTACTTAAAAATTCGTGATGTGGCAACCACATTTGAAGCCGCAATCAACGGTTAGGATCGACGTGTTCTACTGCGCTCTATATGTAAATGTAACATAACGTAACACAGCCTGCACATATCCCACTGCTGGGCATAGGCCTCTTCTCCTATTAGGGAGAAGGTATGGAGCTT